>JAIUJO010000268.1:275000-280000 GCA_023846275.1 Vanilla planifolia
AAGAGGAAGAGGAAGATAAAGAAGAAGAAGAGAAGAAGAAGAGGAAGAAGATGATGATGATGAAGAAGAAGGATGTGATGTTGATGAAGAAGAAGAAGAAGAAGAAGAAGATGAAGAAGAAGAAGAAGAAGGAGAAGAAAGAGAAGAAGAAGGAGAAGATGAAGAAGAAGAAGAAGAGGAGGAAGAAGAAGAAGAAGATGAAGAAGAAGAAGAAGATGATGATGATGAAGAAGAAGACGTACGAGAAGATGAAGAAGAAGAAAAGGAAAACGAAGAAGAAGAGGAGGAGGAAGAAGAAGAAGAAGAAAAGAAGGAGAAGAAAAAGAAGAAGAAGAAAAAGAAGAAGAAGGTGAAGGAGAAGAAGGTGAAGTAGAAGTTGAAGAAGGAGAAGTACAAGAAGTAGAGGAAGATGTATAAGAAGTAGAAGTAGTAGAAGAAGAAGAAGAAGAAGAAGAGAAGAAGAGGAAGAAGGAGAAGAAGTAGAACAAGAAGTAGAAGTAGAAAAAGAAGAAGAAGAAGATGATGATGATGAACAAGAAGGCGATGACGTTGAACAAGAAGAAGAAGAAGAAGAAGAAGGCAAAGAAGAAGAAGAAGAAGAAGAAAAGGAATAGTACAAGAAGAAGAAGAAGTTCAAGAAGAGGAAAAATAGGAAGAAAAAGAAAAAGAAGGGGATGTGGAAGAAGAAGAACAAGAAGATGAAGTAGAAGTAGAAGTAGAAGTAGTAGAAGAAGAAGAAGATGAATAAGAAGAATAAGAAGAGAAAGATGAAGAAGAAGAAGAAGAATAAGGAGATGAAAAGAAAGAAGAAGAAGAAGAATAAGAAGATGAAGAAAAGAAGAAAGAGAAACAAAAGAAGAAGATTGAGAAGAAGAAGATGAAGAAGAAAATGAAGAAGAAGAAGAAGAAGAAGTTGAAGATGGTGGAGAAGAATAATTAAAAGAAGAAGAAGAAGGAGAAGAAGAATAAGAAAAATAAGAAGAAGAAGAAGAAGAAAAGTAAGAAGTAGTAGTAGTAGCAATAGTAGAAGAACGAAGAAGATGAAGAAGTAGTTGTAGTAGAAGAAGCAGAAGAAGAAGAAGAAGAAGAAGAAGAAGAAGAAGAAGATGAAGCAGAAGAAGGAGAAGCAGCAGCAGAAGAAGAAGAAGAAGATGGTGAAGAAGAAGAAGAGGAAGAAGAAGAATAAGATGAAGAAGAAGAAGAAGACTAGGAGGAGGAGGAGGAGAAAGTAGAAGAAGAATAAGAAGAAGAAGAAGTAGTTGTAATTGAAGCAGAAGAATAAGAAGACGAAGAGGAGGAAGAAGAAGATGTGGAGGAGGAAGAAGATAAAGAAGCAGATGAAAAGAAGGAAAAGAAGAAAAAAAAGATGAAGATGGAGAAGAAGAAGATGTCGGTGAAGAAGAAGAAGGAGAAGAAGAAGAAGAAGAAGTAGAAGAAGTAAAAGAGGAGGAAGAAGTAGAAGAAGATGAGGAAAAAGAGGAAGAAGAAAAAGAAGAAGAAGAAAAAGAAGAAGATGAAGAAGTAGAACAGAAGAAGGAGAAGAAGAACAAGTAGAAGAATAAGAAGTAGAAGACTTAGAGGAGAAGAAGAAGAAGAATAAAAATAAAAATATTAAGAAGATGAAGAGGAAGAAGAAGAAGGACAAGAAGAAGTAGTTGAAGAAGAAGAAGAGCAAGTGGAAGAAGTAGGAGAATAAGAAGAATAAGAAGTATAAGAGGAAGTAGTAGAAGAAAAAGTAGAAGAAGGACAAGAAGACGAAGAAGGAGAGAATTTCAGGTAGAAGAAGTAGAAGAAAAAGAAGAAGTAGAAGAATAAGAAGATGATGAAGAAGAAGAAGTAGAAGAGGAAGAAGAAGAAGAAGGAGAAGAAGACGAAAAAGAATAAGAAGAAGAAGAAGAAGAATAAGAAGAAGAAGAGGAAGAAGAAGACGAAGAAGGAGGAAAAGAAGAAGAAGTAGAAGAATCCAAAAAGGATGGGGACAAAGTGGAAGAAGAAGAAGAAAAAGAAGAAGGGGAGGAAGAAGGGGAAAAGGAATTAAAGGAAGAAGAAGAGGGTGAAGAAAAAGATGAAGAATAGGAGGAAGAAGAAGTAGAAGCAACAAGAGAAAGAGGAAAAAGAGGATGAAAAAGAAGAGGAAGATGAGGAACAAGAGGTGGAATAAAAAGAAGTAGAAAAAGAAAGAGAAGAGGGAAAAGAACAAAAAGAAGAGGAGGAAGAAGAAAGAGAAGAAAAAGAAGAAAAAGAAGAAGAAGAAGGGGAAGAAGAAGAAAATCAAGAAGTAGAACAGGCAGAAGAAGAAGAAGAAGAAGAAGAAAGAGAAGAAGTAGAAGAAGCAGAAGAAGAAGTAATAGTAGTAGCAGAAGAAAAAGTAGAATTAGAAATAGAAGAAGAAGATAACGGATGAGAAGATGACGAAGAAAAGGAAGACAAAGAAGAAGAAGAGGAGGAAGAAGAGGAAGAGGAAGAAGAAGAAGAAGAAGAAGAAGAAGAAAGAGAAGGAGAAGAAGGTGAAGTAGAAGTAGAAAAAGGAGAAGAAGTAAAAGAATAAGAGGAAGAAGTAGAAGAAGAGGAGGAGGAAGAAGAGGAAGAAGGAGAAGAGGAAGAAGAGGAGCAAGTGGAAGAAGAAGTAGAGAAAGAAGAAGAAGAAGAAGGAACAATAGAAAGAGAAGAAGAAGAAGAAGCTGTAAAAGTAAAAGTAGGAGAAGAAGAAGAAGAAGAAGAAGAGGAAGAAGAATAAAAAGAAGTAGAAGAGGAAGTAGAAGAAGAATGGGAAAAAGAAGAAGAAGAAGAGGAAGATGTTTCAGAGGAAGAAGAAGGAGAAGAAGAGAAGAAAAGAAGAAGTTGAAGAAGATCAAGAAGAAGAAGAAGAAGAAGAAGGGGAAAAAGAAGAAGATAGACAAGAAGTAAAAGAAGATGAAGAATAGGAAGAAGTAGAAGTAGAAGAAGATGATGAAGAAGAAGTAGAGGAAGAAGAAGAAGAAGATGAAGAAGTAGTAGAAGAAGAAGAAGAAGAAGAAAGAAAGAAAGAAGTAGGAAGACATGACGAAAAGGGGACAACAAGAAGTAGAAGATGTAGAAGAACTGGCAGAGAAAGAAGAAGATGAATATGAATAAAAAGAAGAAGATTAAGAAGAAGAAGAATAAGAAGAAGAAATTGAAGTAGAAGAAGAAGAAGAGGAAGAATAGATAAGGAAATAGAAGAAGAAGAAGAAGGAGAAGAAGAAGTATGGAAAAAAGTAGAAGTAGAAGAAGTATGGAAAAATGTAGAAGTAGAAGAAGTATCAAAAAAAGTAATAGAAGAAGTACTAGAAGAAGAAGTAGAAGAAGAAGTAGAAGAAGAAGAAGAAGAAAAAGAAGTAGTAGTTGAAGAAGGAGAAAAAGAATATGAAGAGAAAGAAGAAGAAGAAGAAGAGGAAGAGGAAGAAGAAGAAGTAGAAGTAGAAGATGAAGTAGAAGAAATAGTGGTAGAAGAAGATTAAGAAGAAGAAGAAGTGGAAGGGGAAGAAGAAGATAAATAAGAAGGAGCAGAAGAAAAAGAAGAAAAAAAAGAAATAGAATTAGATTAAGAAGAAAGAGAAGAAGAAGAGCAAGAAGAAGAGCAAGAAGAAGAAGAAGAAGAAGAAGATGATGATGATGAAGAAGAAGAGATAGAAGAAGAAATGGAACAATAAGAAGAAGGAGAAATAGAAGACGAAGAAGAAGATAAATAAGATGAAGAAGAAGATCAAGAAGAAGGAGAAGAAGAAGAAAAAATGGAAGAAGAAGAAGATGAAGAAGAAGAGGAAGAAGGAGAAGAAGGAGAAGAGGAAGAAGCAGAAAAAGAAGAAGAAGAAGAGGTAGAAGGAGAGGAAGAAGTAGTAGAAGAAGAAGAAGGAGAAGAGGATGAAGAAAAAGTGGAGGAAGAAGAAGAAAAAGAAGAGGAAGAAAAAGGAGAATAGGAAAAATAAGAAGATGAAGAAGAGGAAGAAGATGAAGAGGAAGAAGAAGAAGAAGAAGAGGAAGAAGAAAAATAGAAAGAAGAGTAATGACAGGAGGAAGAAGAAGAAGAACAAGAAATAAAAGATGAAGAAGAAGATGGAGAAGAAGAAGTAGTCGAATAAGAAGAAGAAGTTCAAGAACAAGAAGTAGAGGAAATTCTTCTTCTTCCTCTTCTTCCGTTTCTTCATCTTCTTCTTCCTCTCCTTCTTCTTCTTCTTCCTCTTCTTCTTCTTTTTCTTCTTCTCCTTCTTCTTCTTCTTCTTCTTCTACTTCTTCATCTTCTTCTTCTCCAACTTCCCCTTCCTCTTCGTTGTTTCTTCTTCTTCCTCTTCTTTTTCTTTATCTTCTTCTTCTTCCTCTTCTTCTTCTTTTTCTTGTTCCTTTTCTTCTACATCTTTCACATGTTCTTCTTCTTCTTCCACCTCCTCCTCTTCTTCCTCCCATTTCTCTTCTTCTTGTTCTTCTTCTTCCCCTTCATGTTCCCCTTCTCCTTCTTCTTCTTCTTCTTACACTATTTCTTCTTCTTCTCCTACCAATTCTTCTTCTTATTCTACTTCTTCTTCTTCTTCCTTCTCCTCCTCCTTATCTTCTTCTTCTACGTCTTGTTCTTTTTGTTTTTTGTCTTCCCCTACTTCTTCTTCTTCTTCTTCTTCTTCTTCTTTTTCCTCGTCTACTTGTTTCTCTTCTCCTTCTTCTTCCACATCTTCTTCTTCTTCTTCGTCTTCTTCTCCTTTCTCTGCTTCTTCCAATTAGTCTTCTACTTCTTCTTCTTCTTCCTCATCATCATCTTCTTCTTCTACTTCTTCTTTGTCTTCTTCTTCTTCTTCTTCTCCTTCTTCTACTGCTACTGCTTCTTCTTTTTCTCCTCTTCTTTCACATCTTCATCTTTCTATTCGTCTTCTTCTTCTTCTTCTTCTTACTCCTCTTTTTTTTTTCTTCTTCTTCTTCTACTTCTGCATCCTCTTCTTCATCTTCTTCCTAATCCTCTTCTTCTTCTTCCTCATCTTCTTCTTCTTGTTCAT
>JAIUJO010000268.1:282500-287500 GCA_023846275.1 Vanilla planifolia
TTCCTCTTTTTCTTCTTCTTTTTCATCTTTTCCTTCATCTTCTTCTTCTTCTTCTTTTTCTACCTCTGCTTCTTGTTCTTCCTCTTGTTACTCATCTTCCTTTCCTTCACCTTCCTCTCCATCTTCTTCTTCCTCTCGCTCTTCTTTCTATTCTTCTTCTTATTGTTCTTGTTCTTCTTATCCTTCCACATCTTCTTCTAGTTCTTCTTCCTCTTCTTCTTATTCTTCTTCTTATTCTTCTTCTTCTTCTTCTTCTTCCTCTTCGTCAACTTTCTCTTCTTCTTCATCATCTTCTCCTTGTTTTTCCCCCTCTACTTTTCCCTTCTCTTTTCCTTCTTCTTCTTGGTCTTCTTCTTTCAATTCTTCTTTTTATTCCTCTTCTTCTTATTTTTCTTCTTCTTCTTGCTCCTCTTGTTCTTCTTTTCTGTCTACTTTTTCTTCTTCTTCTTCTTTGTCTTCATTTTCTTCTTATTTTTCTTTTTCTTCTTCAACGTTTTCTACTTCTTCTTTGAGTTCATCTTGTTTCTCCTCTTCCTCTTCTACATCTTCCTTTGTCTTTTTCTACATTTCTTCTTCCTCTTCTTCTTCAAGTAGTTCGACTTCTTCCTCCTCTTCTTCTTTCTCTTCTTCTTCTTCTTCTTCTTCTTCTTCTTCTTTTTCTTCTAATACTTCTTCTTTTCATTCTTCTTCCTCTTGTTTTTCTTCTTTTTCTTCTTCTTCTTCTTCCTCCTCTTGTTCCCCTTCTTTCCCTTCTTTTTCTTTTTCTTCCTCACGTTGTTCTTCTTTCTATTCTTCTTCTTCTTCTAATTCTTCTTCTTCTATTTCCACTTTTTCTTCTTCTTCATCTTCATCTTCTTCTTCCTGTTCTTCATCATCTTCTTCTTATTTTTGTTCATCCTCTTCTTCCTCCTCTTCTTCTTCTTCCTCCTTCTCTACCTTTTATTCTTCTTCCTCATCATCTTCTTCTTCTTCCACCTCTTCCTATTCTTCTTCTTCTTCTTCTTCTTCTTCTCGCTTCGTGTTGTTCAACATCTTCTTCTTTCTCTTTTCTTGTTCTTCTTCTTTTTCTTCTTCTTCTTCTTCTTCTTCTTCTTGTTCTTCTTCTTCTTCCCATTCTTCATCTTCTTCTCCTACTTTTCCTTCTTCTTCTTCTTCTTCTTCTTCTACTTGTTCTTCTTCTGCCTCCTTTAGTTCATCATCTTCCTCTTCGTCTTCTTTCTCTTCTTCTTCATCTTCCTCTTCTTATTTTTCCTCTTCTTTCTCATGTTCTTTTTGTTTTTGTTCTTCTTCTTCTACATCTTCCTCTTCTTCTTCTTCCTATCCTTCTTCTTCTTCTTCTTCTTCCCCTTCCTCATCTTCTTATTCTCCTTCTTGCTCTTCTTCTTCTTGTTCCTCCTCCTCCTCCTCCTCTACTTTCTCTACTTCTTGTTCTTTTTTTCTTCTTGCCATTCTCCTTCCTCTTATTCTTCTTCCTCATCTACTTCTTCCTTGTCTTCTTCTTCCTCCTCATCCCCTTCTTCTTCTTTTTCCCCTTTCTTCTCTCCTTCCACTTCTTCATCTTTCTCTTCTTCTTCTTCCTCTTCTTCTTCTTCTTCTTCCTCTTCTTACTCCTCTTCTTGTTCTTCTTCATCTTCTTCTTCTTCTACTTCATCTTCTTCCTTATCCTCTTCTTCTTCATCAACTTCTTCCTCTTCTTCCTCTTCTTCCTCATCCTCCTCATCTTCTTCATCTTTTTCTTCTTCTTCTTCTTCTTTCTTTTCTTCATCTTCCTCTTCATCTTTTTCTTCTTACACTTCTTTATCATCTTCTTCTTCCCCTTCTAGTTCCACTTCTTCTTCTTCTTCTACTTCTTCTCCTTCTTCTTCTTCTTCTTCTTCTTCTTCTTCCTCTTCTTCTTCTTCTACTTCTAATTCTTCTTCTTCTTTTTCTTCCACTTCCTCTTCTTTTTCCTCATCTTCTTCCTCTTCTTCAACCTCTTCATTATTTTCCTCTTCTTCTTCTTCTTCTTCCTCTGCTTCTATTTCTTGTTTTTCTTCTTCTACTTCTTCCTCTTTTTCATCTTCTTCTTCTTTTTCTTCTTCTTGTTCTTCTTCTTCTTCTTCTTCTTCTTTTTCTACTCTTCTTCTACCTCATTTAGTTCATCATCTTCCTCTTCTATTTCTTCCCCTTCTCCTTGTTTCTCTTCTTCTTCATTCTCTTATTATTACTATTTTTATTATTCTTCTTCTTTTTCCTCTTCTTCTTCCTCTTTTTCTTCTTGTTCTTCTTCCTCTTCTTTTGCATCTTTGTCTTCTTCTTCTTCTTCTTCCTACTTTTCTTCTTCTTCCTCCTATTCTCTTCTACTTCTTCTTCTTCTTCTTCTTCTTCTCCTCCTTCTTCTTCATCATCTTCTTTTTCTTCTTTTTCTTCTTCTTCTTCTTCTTCTTCTTCTTCTTCTTCTTCTCCGTCTTCTTCATCTTCTTATTCTTCTATTTTTCTTCTTCTTCTTCTTCTCCTTCTTGCTCTTCTTCTTCTTCTTCTTCCTCCTCCATTGGTTCTTCTACTTGTTCTTTCTTTTCTTCTTCTCTTTATTCTTCTTCATATAATTTTTCCTCTTCTACTTCTTCCTCTTCTTCTTCTTCTTTCTCATCTTCTACTTCCTCTTCTTCATCTTATTCATCTTTTTCTATTTCTTCTTCCTCTTAGTCTACTTCTTCTTCTTCTTCTTCTTCTTCTTCTTCTTCTGTTTCTTCATCTTAAACATCATCATCATTTTCTTCTTCTTCTTCTTCTTCTTCTTCTTCCTATTCTTCTTCATCTACTATCTTCTTATTTTTAACCTCTTCTTCCACTTCTTCATCTTCCTCTTCTTCTTCTTCTCTTCTTCTTCTTCTTATTCCTCTTTCTCTTTTTCTTTTTCTTCTTCTTCTTCTTATTCATCTTCTTCTTCCTCTTCTTCATCTTCTTCCTAGTCTTCTTCTTCGTCTCCCTAATCTTCTTCTTCTCCTTCTTCCACTTATTCCTCATCCTCCTCGTCTTCTTCTACTTCTAGTTCTAAATCATCATCATCATCATCATCATCATCATCTTCATCTTCTTTCTTTTCTTCTTTATATTCTTCTTCTTCTTCGTCATCATCTTCTTCTTTTTCCTCTTTATCTTCCACCTCTTCCCCTTCTTCTTCTTCTTATCCTTCTTCTTCATCTTCTTCTTCTTCTTCTTCTTCTTCTTCTTCTTCCACTTCTTCCTCCTCTTCTTCTTCTTTCACTTTTTCTTCTTCTTCTTCTTCTTCCCCTTCTTCTACTTCTTCTTCCTCTTTCACTTCTTCATCCACCTCTTCTTCTTCTTGTTCTTCTTCTTTCTCCTCTTCTGCTTCTTCTTCTTCTTTTTCTTCTTCTTCTCCTTTTTCCTTTTCTTTTTCTTCATCTTTTTCTTGATCATCTTCATCATCATCATCATCTTCTTCATCTTCTTCTTCTTCTTCTTTTTCTTCTTTTTCTTCTTCTTCTACTTTATCTTTTCTATTACTTCTTCTTCTTTATCATCATCATCATCTTCTTCTTCTTCTTCTTCATCGTCATCATCTTCTTCTACTTCTTCTTCAACCTCTGCTACTTCTTCTTCTTCTTCTTCTTCTTCTTCCTCTTCTTCTTCTCCTTCCTCTTCTTCTTCTCATTCTTTTAATTCTTCTTCTTCTTCTTCTTCTTCTTCTTCTTTTACTTCTTCTTCTTCTTCTTCCTCATCTTGTTCCATATCTTCCTCTTCTTCTCCATCTTCTTCATCTTTCTCTTCTTTCTCTTCCTCTTCTTCATCTTATTCTTCTACATCTTCCTAAGCTTCCTCTTGTTCTTCTTTCTTTTCTTTCTTTTCTTTCTCTTCTACCTCTTCTTCTTCATCTTCCTCCCCTTTCTCCCCTTCTTCTTCATCATCTTCTTCTTCTCCCTCTCCTTATTCTTCCTCTTCTTATTCTTATTCTTATTCTTCTTCTTCCATTTTTTTCTTCTGCTTCTTCTTCTTATTCCTATTCTATCTCTTCCTTTTCTTCTTCTTCACATTCTTCTTCTTCCTCCTCCTCCTCTTCCTCTTCTTCTTCTTCTTCTTCTTCTTCTTTTTCTTCTTCCAATTCTTCCTCTTCTTTTGCTTTTTCCACATCTTCTTCCTCCTTTTCTTCTTCTTTTTCTAATTCTCCTTCTACTTCTTCTTCTTCATTTTCTACTTCTTCTTTTTCTTCTTATTCTTCTACTTCTTCCACTTATTCTTTTTCTTCATCTCAATCTTCTTCTTATTGCTCCACTTCTTCTTCTTCTTCTTCTTCTCCTTCTTTTTGTTCCTCTTTTTTTACTTCTTTTCCTTCGTCTTCTTCTGCCTCTTCTTCTTGTTCTTCTTCTTTCTTTCTTCTTCCATCTTTTTTCTTTGTTCTTCTTTCTTCTTTCATCTTTCTCCTTCTTTCTTCTTCTTCTTCTTCTTCCTCTTCATCATCATCATCTTCTTCTTCTTCTACTACTTCTTCCCCTTCTTCTTCTTCTTTTAATTTAAACTCTTCTTCTTCTTCTTCCAGTTCTTCTTCTTCTACTTCTTCTTCTTCTTCTTCTATTTCTTCTTCTTCTTCTTCTTCTTCTCTTCATTTTCCTCTCCCCTATCTTCCTCTTCTTCTTCTTCCTCCTCTTCCACTTCTTCTTCTTCTTCTCCTTCTCCTTCTTCTTCTTCTTCTTATTCTTATTCTTCGCCTTCATCTTCTTCTGCTACTTCTTCTTCTTCTTTTACCTCTATTTCTTCTTGTTTGTCTTCCTCCTCTTGTTCTTCTACTTTTTCTACTACTTTTTTCTACTACTTCTTCATCTTCGTCTTCTTCTTCTACTTCTTCTTCCCCTCCTTGTTCTTCTTCTTCTTTTTCCTCTTCTTGTTCTTCCTCTTGTTCTTCTTCTTTTTCTTCTTCTTCTTAATCTTTTTCTTTTTCTTCTTCTTCATCTTCTTGTTATTGTTCTTCTTCTTCTTCTACTTCTTTTTCATATTCTTGTTCT
>JAIUJO010000268.1:292500-530000 GCA_023846275.1 Vanilla planifolia
TTTACCTTCCCCTTCTTCATCATGTTTTTCTTCTTCCACTTCTTCTTCTTCTTTTCCTTCCCCTTCTTCTTTTTCTTCTTCTTCTTCTTCTTCCTCTTCCTCCTCCTCTTCTTCTTTTACTTAAACTTCTTCTTCTTTTCCTTCTTTTGCTTCTTCATCTTCTTCTTTTTCATCTTCTTCTTCTTATTTTTCCACTTCTTTTTCTTTGACTTCCTCTTGTTCCTCTTTTTCCTCTTTTGCTTCTTTGTCTTCTTCTTCTTCTTCTTCCACATTTTCTACCTCTTATTCTTCTACATCTTCTTCTTCATGTTCTTTGACTTCTTCCTCTTCCTCTTCTTCTTCTTCATCTCATTCATCTTCTATTTCTTCTTCTCTTTCTTCTTCCTCTTCTGTTTCTTCTTTTTCTTCTTTTTCTTCTTCCTCTTCTTCTTCTTCTTTTACTTCTTCTTCTTCCTCCTTTTGTTCCTATTCTTTATCCTCTTTTTGTTCTTGTTCTTGTTTTCTTCTTCTTCTTCTTCTTACTCACTTTCTTCTTCTTCTTCTTCATTTTCCTCTTCCTCTTCTTCCTCTTCTTCTTCTTTTTGATCTTCCTCTTCTTCTTGCTCGTCTTCTTCTTCCTGCTCCTCTTCCTCTTCTTCTTCTTCCTCATCTTTTCCTTCTTCTCTTTCTTGTGTTCATCCTCTTTTACTTCTTCTTCTTACCCTGTGTCTTCTTCTTCTACATCTTCTACATCTTTCTCTTCTTCTTCTTCTTCTTCTTCTTCTTCTTCCTCTTCTTTTTATCTTTATCTTTTCCTTCTTCTTGCCCTTCTTCTTCTTTTTCTCTTCTTTTCCTTCTATTTCTTCTTCTTCTTCTTCTTCTTCTTCTTTCTCTACTTCTTATTCTTCTTCTACTTCTGTTAGTTAATCATCTTCCTCTTGTTCTTCTTCCTATTCTTCTTCTTCTTCCAAATATACTTCTTTCCCTTCTTCTTCTTCTTATTCTTCTTATTCCTCTTCATCTTCTTCTTATTCTTCTTCCTCATCTCCCTCTTCTTCTCCTTTATCTTCTTCCTCTTCTTTTTCTTCTTTCTCTTCTTCTTCTTCTTTTTCATCTTCTTCTCCCCCTTCTTCTTCTTCTTCTTCTTCTTCATCATGTTTTTCATCTTCTTCTTCCTATTCAACTTCTTCTTCTTCTTCTTCTTTTTCTTCTTCTTCTTCTTCTTCTTCTTCTTCTTCTTCTTAGTTTTCTTCCTCCTCCTCCTATCTTCTTCTTCTTCTTCTTCTTCTTCATCTTCTTCTTCTTCTTCTTCTTCTTCATCATCATCCACTTCTTCTTCTTCTTCTCCATATTCCTCAGCCACTACTTCTTATTCTTCTTCTGTTTATTCTTCTTCTTCTTCTTTTTCTACTACTTCTACTTCTTCTTCCTCTTCTTCTTCTTCTCCTTCTTCGTCTTCTATTTTTTCTGTCTTCTACTTCTTCTTCTTGTTATCTTTCCTATTGTTTTTCTTCTTCTTCTTCTTCTACTTCTTCTTTTTCCTCCTCAAGTTCCTCTTCTTCCTATTCTTCTTTTTACTCATCTTCTTCTTCTTTGTCCAATTGTTCTTCGTGTTCTTGTTCTTCTACTTCTTTTCTTCTTCTTCTTCTTCCTCGTCTTCTTCTTCTTCTTCTTCTTCTTCTTCCTCTTCTTCCTCTTCCTCTTCTTTCTCTTCCTCATCTTCTTCTTCTTCTTTGTCTTCATCATCTTCTTCTTATTCCTCTATATCTTCCTCCTCTTCATCCTATTCTTCTCCTTCCTCTTCTTCTTCTTCTTCTTCTCCTTCTTCTCTATTTTTCTTCCTCTTCTTACTCCTCCTCCTCCTCTTCTTCTTCTACTTAAACATCTTTTTCTTCTTTCTTCTTCTTCTTCTTCTTTTTCATCATCTTCTTCTTCTTTTTCTACATCTATTTCTTTGACTTCCTCTTATTCCTCTTCTTCCTCTTCTGCTTCTTCGCCTTCTTCTTCTTCTTCCTCTTCTTCAATTTCTTCTTCATCTTCTTCTTCTTCTTCATGTTCTTCGACTTCTTCCTCTTCTTCTTCTTCTTCTTCATCATCTTCTTTTTCATCTTCTACTTCTTATTCTCATTCTTCTTCCTCTCCTTTTTCTTCTTTTTTCTTCTTCTTCTTTTTATGCTTCTTCTTCTTCCTCCTCTGGTTCCTTTTCTTTATCCTCTTCTTGATCTCATTCTTTTTCTTGTTCTTCTTCTTCCTCTACTTCTTCTTCTGCTGCTTTTTCTTCTTCTTCTTCTTCCTCTTCCATTTCCTCTTCTTCCTCTTCTTCTTCTTCTTTTTGTTCTTCCTTTTCTTCCTTCTTTTCTTCTTCTTCCTCCTCTTCTTCTTCTTCTTCTCCCTCATCTTCTCCTTCTTCTTCCTTCTCTTTCTCATCTTCTTCTTCTTCTTCTTCTTCTTCTTTCGACATCTTCTTCCTCTTCTTCTTCTTTCTCTTCTTCTTCTTCTTCTTCTTCTTCTTCTTTTTATTCTTCTTTCTCTTCTTTTTCTTCTTCTTCTACTTCTACCTCTTCTTTTTCTTCCCCTTCTTCCCGTTCTTCCTCTTCTTCTTCTTCTTCTTATTATTATTCTTATTCTTGTTCTTCTTCTTTTTCCTCTTACAATTCCTCTTCTTCCTCATCACCTTTTTCTTTCTTCATCCTCTTGCTCTTCTTCTTCTTCTTCCTCGACTTCTTCTTCTTCTTCTTCTTCCTCTTCCTCCCCATCTTCCTTAACTTCTTCATCTTCTTCTTCCACTTCTTCTATTTCTTGTTATTCTTTCCCTTCTTCTTCTTCTTCTTCTTCTTCTTCTTCTTCCTCTTCATCTTCTCCCTCTTCTTCTTCTTCTACTTCTTCTTCTTCTCCATCTTTGCCTTCTTCTTCTTCTTCTTCTTCTTCTTCTTTTACTTCTTTTTCTTCTTCTTCTTCTTCTTTTCGTACTTCTTCTTCTTGTACTTCTGCCTCTTGTTCCTTATCTTGGTCTTCTTCTTCTTCCTCTTCTTCTTCTTCATCTTGCTCTTTTTCTTCTTATTTATTCTTCTTTTTCTTCCTCATCTTTCTTTTCTTCTTCCTCTTCTTCCTCTGCTTTTCCATTTTCCTCTTCATCTTCATCCTGTTCTTCTTCTTCCTCCTCCTCTTTCTCTTCTTCTTCTTCTTCATCTTCTTCTTCTCCTCCTTCTTCTTCTTCTTCTTCTACTTCCTATTCTACTTCTCCCTCTTCTTCTTTTTCTTCTTCTTCATCATCATCTTCTTCTTCATCTTCTTCTTCTTCTTCTTCCTCTTCCTATTCTTCTTCTTCCTCCTCTTCCTCTTCTTCTTCTTTTACATCTTCCTGTTCTGCTTCTTCATCTCCTTTTTCTTTTTCTTCATCTTTGTCTTCTATTTCTACTTCTTCATTGACTTCTTCATAATCTTCTTCTTCTTCTTCATCTTCTTCCTCTTCATCTTCTTCCTCTACTTCCTCCTTGTCTTCTTCTTCCAATTCCTCTACACCTTCCTCTTCAACTTCAACTTCTTCTATTTCTACTTCTTCTTCTTCTTCTTCTTCTTCTTCTTCTTCTTCTTCTTCCTCTTCTTCTTCCTCCTCCTCCTTCATCTTCTTCTTCTTCTTCTTGTTCTTCTTCTTCTTTCTTCTAGTTTAATCATTCTTTATTCTTCTTTCTTCTTTCTTCATTCTTCTTTCTTATTTCTTCTTCCTTATTCCTTCTTCTTTCTTCCTTCCTTTTTCTTCCTTCTTCCTTTTTTCTTCTCTTTCTTCTTCTTTCACTTCATATTCTTCTTCTTCTTCTTCTTCCTTTGCTTCTTCCTCTTCTTCATCTTCTTCTTCTTTTTCCTCAACTTCTTCTTCCTCTTCTTCTTCTTTTTCTCCTTCTTCCTCCTTGCTTCTTCTACTTCTTCCTCTTTGTCTTCTTCTTCTTCTTTTTCTTCTTAGTCTTCCTCTTCTTGTTCTTCTTCTTCTTCTTCTTCTTCTTCTTCTTTTTCTTAATAATTTTCTACTTCTTCTCATTCCTATTCCTCTTCTTTTTCTTCTTTTTCTTTTTCCTCCTGTAGCTCCTCTTCTTCCTCTTCTTCTTCTTCCACTTCTTCTTCTACTTACACTTCTTCTTGGTCTTCTTCTTCCTCTTTTTCCTCTTACTCTTCCTCTTCCTTCTCATCATCTTCTCCTTCTTCTTCCTCTTGCTCTTCTTTTTCTTCCTCAACTTCTTCTTCTTCTTCTTCTTCCTCTTCTTCCCCAACTTCCTCATCATCTTCATCTTCTTCTTCGACTTCTTCTTCTTCTTTTTCTTGTTCTTCCTTCTCTTCTTCTTCTTCTTCCTCCTCCTCCTCTTCTTCTTCTAACTCTTCTTCTTCTTCTTTTTCTTCTTCTTCTCCTTCTTCATCTTCTTGTTCTTCTTCTTTTCCTTCTTTTTCCTTTTCTTCTTCTTCTTCTTCTTTCTTACTTCTTCTATTTTGGTCTCTTAGTTCTTATCTTCCTCTTCTTCTTCTTCTTGCTCTTCTTCTTCTTGTACTTCTTCTTTGTCTTGCTCTTTTTCTTCTTCTTTCTCCTTCTTTTTCTTCTTCTTCCTCATCTTTCTTTTCTTCTTCCTCTTCTTCCTCTTTTTCTCCATTTTCCCCTTCATCTTCTTCTTCTTCTTCTTCTTTTTCTTCTTCTTCTTCTTCTTCTTCTTCTTCTTCTTAGTTTTCTTCCTCCTCCTCCTATCTTCTTCTTCTTCTTCTTCTTCTTCTTCATCTTCTTCTTCTTCTTCTTCTTCTTCTTCATCATCATCCACTTCTTCTTCTTCTTCTCCTTATTCCTCAGCCACTACTTCTTATTCTTCTTCTGTTTATTCTTTTTCTTCTTCTTCTTCTTCTTCTTAGTTTTCTTCCTCCTCCTCCTATCTTCTTCTTCTTCTTCTTCTTCATCTTCTTCTTCTTCTTCTTCTTCTTCATCATCATCCACTTCTTCTTCTTCTTCTCCTTATTCCTCAGCCACTACTTCTTATTCTTCTTCTGTTTATTCTTCTTCTTCTTCTTTTTCTACTACTACTACTTCTTCCTCTTCTTCTTCTTCTCCTTCTTCGTCTTCTATTTTTTCTGTCTTCTACTTCTTCTTCTTGTTATCTTTCCTATTGTTTTTCTTCTTCTTCTTCTTCTACTTCTTGTTTTTCCTCCTCAAGTTCCTCTTCTTCCTATTCTTCTTTTTACTCATCTTCTTCTTCTTTGTCCAATTGTTCTTCGTGTTCTCGTTCTTCTTCTTCTTTTCTTCTTCTTCTTCTTCCTCGTCTTCTTCTTCTTCTTCTTCTTCTTCTTCCTCTTCTTCCACTTCCTCTTCTTCCTCTTCCTCATCTTCTTCTTCTTCTTTGTCTTCATCATCTTCTTCTTATTCCTCTATATCTTCCTCCTCTTCATCTTATTCTTCTCCTTCCTCTTCTTCTTCTTCTTCTTCTCCTTCTTCTCTATTTTTCTTCCTCTTCTTACTCCTCCTCCTCCTCTTCTTCTTCTACTTAAACATCTTTTTCTTCTTTCTTCTTCTTCTTCTTCTTTTTCATCATCTTCTTCTTCTTTTTCTACATCTATTTCTTTGACTTCCTCTTATTCCTCTTCTTCCTCTTCTGCTTCTTCGCCTTCTTCTTCTTCTTCCTTTTCTTCAATTTCTTCTTCATCTTCTTCTTCTTCTTCATGTTCTTCGACTTCTTCCTCTTCTTCTTCTTCTTTAACAATTATTAACTTAAATTAGTGCGGATGAGAGAGAAGCGGAAGAATTTATAATTCGGAAATTAATTCCGAATTTTAAGAAATGATTTATTTAATTTTAATGCGGCGCGGAAGAGGAAAGATGGGAGGAATTAAATTCGGAAATTTATCCCGAATTTTTGGGAAAAAGAAAATGCAGAATATTTAATTAGGAAATTAATTCGAATTTTGGAAATAAGATATATGAGGAATTAAACTCGGAAACTATTCCGAATTTCGAAAAAAATGGATAAAGACGGAAATTGATGACGGAATTTAAAAATTTCCTGAAGTGGGGAAAAATGTTATCAGTGATGACAGTACAGCTGGAAACAGTCAGACAGAAGTATGGTACATGGATGCTACCAGAACAGTCAGTAATTGACAGTTGTGTTGCCTTGATGGCAACGGCATGGATTGAGTCAGTTTATTCAGTGTTGGCATATTTTATGGATTGGCATACTGGACCGGACTACTATAGACCCTATATGATGTTTTAGGGGAGTTGTGGTAGGTAACTATGCGGTTCAGACTTAGCTTCCACAGTATACATGTGGACTGGTATGCGCCTTGTTGTACCTGGACACATGTTGCCGGATCTTGGAGTTAGAGATTGGCAATGACTGTAAGGGCGTGAGCTCCTATGGAAGTTGTTGGTAGAGGACTCTTTGGGACGGTGGCTGAGTCGATCTCTCCTCGTCCATGTGTGTAGGCCTGCGCGCCTGAGGGTGGCAGGGGTGTCTCGCAGTGGCTAGCCAAGTGTGTAGGCTTGCGCGCCTTAGGGTGGCAGGGGTGTCTCACGTTGGCTAGAGATTTTGTGACTGGATCTGTCTATAGTCTCCAGGAGATTGATTGACGAGAGACGCTGCGGTGTCGGGTGCTTAGGCGCCATGCGTGTTTCGAGATGGGCGTTCCCACTGGCACGCTACCTGGAAGCCCAGAGGAGAGCTACTCTGGTGTGACTAGGGGTGACTGTGGTTGGTCGGAGTCTGGGACTGAGAGTGCCTATCCACCATACATTGTTATGCTGTATTCCTATATTTTTGCTATTATCCTTCTCTTGCATGTGAGTTTTACTAGCTATCTTTCCTACTGGGCGTAGCTCATTCCTGTATTATATATTTTCAGTGGCTCGGCAGACTTGACGCTACCAGATTAGGTAGGATCGTGGTCAGCAGGATTGTGGAGGATATCTGACTTGTGATTGTCTGAGATATTCTGGTTAGTTGATTGTTGCTGTTGGATGTATTTAATGAGATTGTTATTCTCATATGTCATGTAATATGTGAGGGAAATTCTGACTTATGTTTCTGGTTGGATAATATTGCACTTGTTGGACTTGGATCTTATTCTTGTAATGTAGTTTCATTCACTGCCCTACCTTATTGTCTTGGAGTATGGTGTGTGGAGTGCCATATTTTATCTGAGGATGTTATATATCTTTTTGTTTGATGGTGAGGTCATTACATGACTATGGAACTTAACCATGGGGGTTCAGACTTCTAATAGACCGGTTCTCCTACCCGTAGGGGTTAGGAGTATTGGGTCTAGTAGGAGTAACATTGCGCGAGTCCATCTGTTAATTCAGGAGTCATGAACCTGATTTGACGGTATACCCGGGAGATGGGATCCACATTGTTAAGGGAAGTAGGTGTGTAATGATGTGTTATATCCTATGTTTTCGTAGGCTACTCAGGTTGGTATGGGACGATCTGAGCTGTCTATATAAAAAAAAAAAAATAAAAAAAAATTGTATGCCAAAAATCAGCCTAGGAAAAAATGGGGTGTAATAGGAGTGGTATCGGAGCCCTAGGTTAAGATAGTGGGGCTAGACATATCAGAGTCCTAGGTGAGATAGCGGGGCTAGACATGTATAGGAGTTCAACCCAAGGTGAGGAGAACTGTTGATTCTTTTGTTTACTATAGTAGTCCATATGCCAATTGCCAAATGACGACTCTAATGCCAGATTAGATGCTTTGACAGTATGGCTGGTACCAGGAGACTTTCCGCTCGTGGAACAGCTAGAGGCAGACCTGTATCTACTACTCCTACCCCGGTGACGAGCCCAGCAATGCCAGTTGAGCCAGCCGTGGATCGTTGGATCGATGCCTTCATGCGGTTGCGTCCGCGGAGCTTCAGTGGGTCGGCTGACCCAGCGGTGGCTGATGACTGGATGGCTCATATGCTTGAGCTGTTTGATGCCTTGGGATGTCCACTTGGCAGGAGGGTAGTACTTGCTGCTCTAGTATTGGAGGGAGAGGCTGCTACCTGGTGGAGAGGCCAACGGCGCGCCATGTATGGGGAGGCCCAGAACAGCGAGATAGCATGGGAAGACTTTGTTGAGGCATTCAGGGAGTGCTACATTCCGGCTTCTGCTATGTCTCAGTTAAGGAGGGAACTTATACACCTTAGGCAGGGCCAGATGTCAGTGAACGATTACTTATCGAGGTTCACTTATCTGGCGAGGTACGCCGCAGAGCTGGTACCTTCTGAGGAGCGCAGATGTGAGATGTTCCTGGAGGGACTTCGTCCTATGCTGCAGCGCCAGCTAGTTGTGAGTCGGTTTGCCAGGTTTCGTGACTTGGTGGAGGCTGCGAGATCCGTTGAGCTTATTGACACCCGGATGGAGGCCCAGAGAGAGACTCACAACAAGAGGAAGGAATTCAGAAATGTCCAACAAAACAAAAAGGACAAGAGACACAGAGATCACTGTGGTACTCAGGAAGGCGTGGTCCAGCCACGACCTATCTCTGAGAGACCAGGGCAGCAGACAGGTACCCGGACTGGGGGGATTATCTGCTACCATTGTCGACAGCCCGGACACAAGAAGTGCGACTGCCCAGAGTTGAAGAAACAGAGGATCACAGGACCGGTTGATTCATCTGGGGGACAACCCAGAGTGTTTGCACTGACTCGGCAGCAGGCTTCAGAGTCACCAGAGGTGATCACAGGTATGCTTTATTTTGGCAACGTGCAGTGCATGACTTTGTTTGATACTGGTGCATCTCATTCTTTTGTTGCTGAGAGGATCTGGAATCGGACATCAGGATCCAAGGGTTACTTGAAGGAACCCTTATTGGTTAGGCTTCCTAATGGGAAAGAGATTCCCACTGTTCAGAAGATTGACGGATCTATTCTGATTAGTGGACACGAGTTCGTGACAGAGTTGATGTGTGCCACTAGCAGAGTTCGACATCATTTTGGGAATGGATTGGTTGTACTACCATGCAGTGGTGCTGGATTGTTGGGAGAAGAAGGTCAGGATCAGAGTGCCTGGTTTGGGGGATGTGATATACTTTGGTCTGAACAGGCAGATTCCCCTGATCTCAGTTCTTCAGGCAGAGAGGTTAGTAAGTAAGGGTTGTACTGGTTGGTTGGCCTATGTGACCGATAGCCAAGCCACCACTACCCCTATGTCAGATATTCCAGTGGTGAGAGACTTTCCTATGGTTTTTCCAGAGGAGTTGCTTGGACTTCCACCAGCTAGGGAAGTGGAGTTTTCGATTGATTTGGAGGCAGGAGTAGCTCCTATTGCTAGAGCTCCTTACAGGATGGCTCCAGCCGAGCTAGCAGAGTTGAAGACTCAATTACAGGACTTATTAGACAAGGGACTCATACGCCCCAGTTGTTCACCTTGGGGTGCCCCTGTCTTATTCGTCAAGAAGAAAGATGGTAGTATGAGGCTGTGTGTGGATTATAGGGAATTGAAAAAGGTTACTATTCGTAACCGATACCCGTTACCACGCATCGATGATTTGTTGGATCAGCTTCAGGGAGCAACTGTGTTCTCCAAGATTGATTTACGCTCGGGTTATCACCAAATCCGGATTAGGGATTCTGATATACCCAAAACAGCATTCCGTACTAGGTATGGGCATTACGAGTTCACAGTGTTACCTTTTGGATTGACTAATGCACCAGCAGTATTTATGAACCTGATGCATCGAGTGTTTCATGTCTTTCTGGATCGGTTTGTGATCATCTTTATAGATGATATATTGATTTATTCCAGAGATAGGGAAACTCATGCAGATCAGTTGAGGACTGTGCTTACAGTGTTTTGGGAGAATGAGCTGTATGCAAAATTCTCCAAGTGTTCCTTTTGGCTGGACTCAGTAGCATTCTTGGGACACATTGTCAGTGCAGAAGGCGTGGCTGTTGATCCTAGCAAGATACGAGCTATTATTGATTGGAAACGGCCATCTTCTGTCACTGAGATCCGGAGTTTCCTTGGTTTGGCTGGATACTATAGGAAATTTGTTCCTCACTTTTCTAGACTGGCCGCTCCACTAACACAGTTGACCCGGAAGGGAAAATCTTTTGAGTGGTCAGAGAGTTGTGAGAACAGTTTCCTAGAGCTGAAGCAGAGGCTTAGCACCGCTCCAGTATTGATGTTACCTACACAGGAGAAGCCGTATCAGATGTATACTGATGCTTCACATATAGGCTTGGGAGCCGTACTGATGCAGGATAGTAGAGTTATAGCATATGCTTCGAGGCAACTGAAGGATCATGAGAAGAATTATCCCACTCATGATTTGGAGTTAGCTGCTGTCATTTTTGCCTTGAAGATATGGAGACATTATTTGTACGGAGTTCCTGTAGATTGTTTCTCCGACCACAAGAGTCTTAAGTATCTGTTCACTCAGAAGGAACTGAACTTGAGGCAGAGGAGGTGGTTGGAACTGATAAAAGATTACGAACTGACAATAAACTACTGCGAGGGAAAGGCTAATCCAGTGGCTGATGCCTTGAGCAGACACGCAGTTGTGCATACTGTGATAGCTTGCGACTCTATAGCAGACTTGGATTGGGATGTTGAGAGATGTCAGGAACAGTTGTCTGTTCAGAGACTGGCTCACAGACTCAGTTCGTTGACTATTCGGGCTGACTGGTTATCTGAGATGCGTGATCTTCAGCTTTGTGATGAAGAGCTGAAGGAGAAGTTAGAGTTGGCATCACAGGGATTGGGAGGAGACTTTGCTCTCAGAGACGACATTTTGACTTTCAGGGGTCGCTGGTGTGTGCCATCACATCAGGAGTTCAGGGAGAGGATCCTTCGAGAGGCTCATTATGGAACTTTGGCTATGTACCCTGGAGAAGTCAAGATGTATAGGAATTTGAGGAGTGTTTTCTGGTGGAGAGGTTTGAAGGCAGATGTTGCTGCTTTTGTTAAGAAGTGCCTTACATGTCAGCAAGTTAAGGCCGAGCACCAGAGACCTGGAGGATTGTTGCAGAGATTGCCGATTCTGGAGTGGAAATGGGATGACATCACTATGGACTTTGTAACTGGTCTTCCTCGTACCAGACAAGGTTTTGACGCCATTTGGGTCATCGTGGATCGATTGACCAAGTCAGCCCATTTCTTATCAATTAAGAAGACGGATTCAGCGGCACAATTGGCAGAGGTATATATTCAGCAGATTGTCAGATTGCATGGAATTCCCCGATCTATTATTTCTGACAGAGACGCCAAGTTCACATCACAGTTTTGGAGGAGCTTACACGCTGCCATGGGTATACAGTTGAAGTTCAGTACTGCTTATCATCCTCAGACAGATGGACAGTCTGAGCGGACTATTCGGACCTTGGAGGATTTGCTACGCTTGAGCGTACAAACTTACTCAACAGATTGGGCCAGACGGTTAACCTTGGTAGAGTTTGTGTACAATAACAGCTTCCAGGCGTCGATTGGTATGGCACCTTACGAGGCATTGTATGGGCGTAGGTGCAGATCCCCTCTTTGTTGGGAGGAGGGTGATTCCAGGAGGGTGTGGGGACCTCAGATTGTGCAGGAGACCACAGCTGAAGTCAAGTTATTGCAAGACAGATTACGTATTGTGCAAGATCGCCAGACGAAATATTATGATCCTAAGCACAGAGCTGTTGAGTTTTCTGTGGGAGATAGGGTATTCCTGAAGATCAATCCTATGCGAGGTCTATTCCGGTTCGGGAAGCCTTCTAAGCTTCGACCTCGTTACATTGGACCCTATCCTATTCTAGAGAGGGTTGGTGAAGTGGCTTACAGGTTGGCACTTCCTGAACATCTGATTGGGATTCACAATGTGTTTCATGTTTTGAATCTCAAGAGATATGTGCCAGATCCTTCTCATTGTATCAGTGATGATCTTCCTGGTTTGCAAGTGACACCAGATTCCTCTTATGTGGAACTACCAGTTCGCATCCTCGAGGAGAGCAGCAGACAGCTGAGGAACAGGTCGTTTCCTATGGTCAAGGTTCTGTGGAATAGACATGACGAAAGGGAGGCAACCTGGGAGCTAGAGCAGGATGTTGCGGAGAAGTGGCCGGAACTTCTTGCTGAATTTCGAGGGTGAAATTCCTGATAAGGTGGGGAGATTGTTATACCCAGTAAAAAGTTTTATGTTAATCTTTAATGAATTAATTTTTGGCTTGGATGATTTCAGATCGACAGTAGGATGAGCCAGGAGCTCAATCAGAGGCTATTGGAATTTCTGAAATTTCTAGGGATTTTTCGGAGCACCGAGGTGAATTTTAAGAAATTTTCCCTGTTTAATTAGATTTATTGGATTTTTAGAAATTCGAAAATCCATTTAAATTAAACCGGAAATTGGTTTTTACCGCGCGTGAACCGGACCGGAACGGTTCAGCGGAGGCGGAGACGGTTCGCCGAGTGAGTTTGCGCGTGCGTTCTGATAAGCGGATCGGACGGTCGTGATCGACGGTTGGGATTGAACCGGCTGATCGGGTGCTTACCGTGTCGATAGCGTGTCGACAGCGCGTATCGGGTGCTTACCGTGTCGAAAGCGTGTCAACGGCGCGTAATGGGTTTCACCGTGTCGGCCAGAAATATAAAAACCCTCGCGAAACGATTAGGGTTCGTTCGGCCGACCGATAGAGAGAGTTTTTCCGGCGTACGGCGCGTGATTCCGGCGGCCTGGCAAGGGGCTTTTTGTGCCTGGAGATCCACGGGAACGAGGAGAGTCAATTCATACCGGAATCGTTCGGCGAGGAGCTGCGGCGAGCTGCGGACGAAGTTCACCGTCGCCGGCGTCGTTGAGTTAGGAAATTCAGTTTAAATTAGTGATTTAGTAGAAAATTAAAAGCATGAAATACTTTGCTTAATCAAAACAAGCATGTGGATGAAAATCGGATTTAATTGAATGCTAATTTGTGTCTTTTGCAAATTTCGGAATTCCTGGAAAAATTCCCATTTCGCCGAAAAAAAAATTTATTAATGCTTAGGAGCATGTTAGGAAATTGTTCTCCTTGTTCGCAGTCGCCGGAAATCGACGGAAGGATCGTATTGGTCGGCGATGGCGGCGGCTAGGGTTTCGCGGGCGCCGGGCGGAGGAAGGAGATGGATTAGGATTTAGTTAATTAGTTAATAATTAATCGTAAATTAATTAATTAACAATTATTAACTTAAATTAGTGCGGATGAGAGAGAAGCGGAAGAATTTATAATTCGGAAATTAATTCCGAATTTTCGGAAATGATTTATTTAATTTTAATGCGGCGCGGAAGAGGAAAGACGGGAGGAATTAAATTCGGAAATTTATCCCGAATTTTTGGGAAAAAGAAAATGCAGAATATTTAATTCGGAAATTAATTCGAATTTTGGAAATAAGATATATGAGGAATTAAACTCGGAAACTATTCCGAATTTCGAAAAAAATGGATAAAGACGGAAATTGATGACGGAATTTAAAAATTTCCTGAAGTGGGGAAAAATGTTATCAGTGATGACAGTACAGCTAGAAACAGTCAGACAGAAGTATGGTACATGGATGCTACCAGAACAGTCAGTAATTGACAGTTGTGTTGCCTTGATGGCAACGGCATGGATTGAGTCAGTTTATTCAGTGTTGGCATATTTTATGGATTGGCATACTGGACCGGACTACTATAGACCCTATATGATGTTTTAGGGTAGTTGTGGTAGGTAACTATGCGGTTCAGACTTAGCTTCCACAGTATACATGTGGACTGGTATGCGCCTTGTTGTACCTGGACACATGTTGCCGGATCTTGGAGTTAGAGATTGGCAATGACTGTAGGGGCGTGAGCTTCTATGGAAGTTGTTGGTAGAGGACTCTTTGGGACGGTGGCTGAGTCGATCTCTCCTGGTCCATGTGTGTAGGCCTGCGCGCCTGAGGGTGGCAGGGGTGTCTCGCAGTGGCTAGCCAAGTGTGTAGGCCTGCGCGCCTTAGGGTGGCAGGGGTGTCTCACGTTGGCTAGAGATTTTGTGACTGGATCTGTCTATAGTCTCCAGAAGATTGATTGACGAGAGACGCTGCGGTGTCGAGTGCTTAGGCGCCATGCGTGTTTCGAGATGGGCGTTCCCACTGGCACGCTACCTGGAAGCCCAGAGGAGAGCTACTCTGGTGTGACTAGGGGTGACTGTGGTTGGTCGGAGTCTGGGACTGAGAGTGCCTATCCACCATACATTGTTATGCTGTATTCCTATATTTTTGCTATTATCCTTCTCTTGCATGTGAGTTTTACTAGTTGTCTTTCCTACTGGGCGTAGCTCATTCCTGTATTATATATTTTCAGTGGCTCGGCAGACTTGACGCTACCAGATTAGGTAGGATCGTGGTCAGCAGGATTGTGGAGGATATCTGACTTGTGATTGTCTGAGATATTCTGGTTAGTTGATTGTTGCTGTTGGATGTATTTAATGAGATTGTTATTCTCATATGTCATGTAATATGTGAGGGAAATTCTGACTTATGTTTCTGGTTGGATAATATTGCACTTGTTGGACTTGGATCTTATTCTTGTAATATAGTTTCATTCACTGCCCTACCTTATTGTCTTGGAGTATGGTGTGTGGAGTGCCATATTTTATCTGAGGATGTTATATATCTTTTTGTTTGATGGTGAGGTCATTACATGACTATGGAACTTAACCATGGGGGTTCAGACTTCTAATAGACCGGTTCTCCTACCCGTAGGGGTTAGGAGTATTGGGTCTAGTAGGAGTAACATTGCGCGAGTCCATCTGTTAATTCAGGAGTCATGAACCTGATTTGACGGTGTACCCGGGAGATGGGATCCACATTGTTAAGGGAAGTAGGTGTGTAATGATGTGTTATATCCTATGTTTTCGTAGGCTACTCAGGTTGGTATGGGACGATCTGAGCTGTCTATATAAAAAAAAAAAATAAAAAAAAATTGTATGCCAAAAATCAGCCTAGGAAAAAATGGGGTGTAACACTCTTCAAGGTGACTCTGATAAATTTTTTACCTCTCTTAGTCCTCTTTTCAAATTGCTATGAATTAATAAAAATAATCATTTTGAAATAATTAAAAATAGTTTATTTCAAAATTAAGTAAATAGATAATAAAGATAAAATAAGAGAAATTTAAACATTATGAGACAACCACACCAAAATGATGTAAAGGCGTCAAGATAAAAAATATACTATAATTAAAACCCAACAAAATTAAAACAAAACATTTGATGAAATAAGATAAAATATATGACGAAATTGCATTCAAAGAAATTAAGGAGAATGTGTGCATTATCCACAAACAAAAAATTAGCTACAAAACTAAATGACTTATAAAGCATTCTAAATGATAAAAAAATAAAAATATAAAAATAAGTATTAATTTATTGGAGGTTAATGAGGTGAGTCTAACAACATTTATGTCATCTCAATCGAACATTATTTGGAATTACCAGAATTATCGAATTAAATTAGAATAAATAATAGAAAAATTTATTATGTTATTATTTAAAAAAATATATTAAATGGAAAATGTGATAATTTGATGTAAGGCATTATAATTAAATCATAGCGATGCAAATACCCCACGATAAGAGATTATGATTTTCATAGAAATATCACAAAATAAAAATGAAAAAATTGAAGAAATAAGATAAATTATGTAAGAAATTTGCATTCTAAAATACTTATATGATTGGGTTAACATCCTTGATTAACAAATGAATTATGAATAAAGATATCATGTAAAGCATGCTAAAACACTAGAAAATTTAATAATTTTAAATGTTTAAAAATGATTTTTCAAATATATGAAGCAAATCAAGATAGATTCAGTAGTGATTATTTCAATTTGATACAACCTTTTTTTGAATAACTATGAATTTCCAAATTAAATAAGAATTATAAACATTTATTTTAATATTAAATATGTATATAATAAAGATAAAATAAGTTAAATTAAAACAATTTGGTCTAACCAATTAAAAGTGATGTAAAGGTTACTTGATAGGAAAAGTTGCATTCCAAAATAACAAAGTGATTGAGTGAACATCCTGAATCAACAAATAGGTAATAGTCAAAATATCTCATAAAATATGTAAAAATCAATAAAAAAAATTTAAAATTATGAAAAATACTATTTAATTGGATAGTGCTCATTGAGATGAGTCAAACGAAGTTTATTTTATTTTGATCCAACTTAAATTTGAATTATAATTAAATAATAATTTAAACAAGTAAAAAATAATATTAAGTTCTTATTTTAATATTTAGTAAATATATAATAAAGCTAGATTATGATACATTGAAGGAATTTAATAGAACCAAATGAAAATATTATAAAATTCAAATGGGACGAGAATTATTGATTCTTATTAATATAGCTAAAGCAAGGCAAAAACTATGAGTAAATGAGATAAATCATATGGGAAAGTTAGATTCATTTATACTAAGGAGATCAAGTGGAACATTATGGATTACTAAAGTAGGTGCAAATCAAAATACCTTATAAAGCTTGCCAAAACCCTGGAAAGAAAATTTTTTAAGAATATTGAAATGAATATTTTATTCGATAAAACCCAGTAACTTGTGTCCAATATCATCGATTTTTTCTTGATTATATGGTATGGTAATACTCAAAATTTTCAAAGTAAATAATCCAAACTGTAACAATTTATTATAGTGATCTAATTGGTTATAGTTTTTTAGCTATTATTGGTTATTTTAGTTTGTAATTCTAATTTTTCTCTTATATGACCACAACATCACTTTGATTTGGTTAAATTGAATAATTTCAATTTATCTTATCCTAACTTTGATATATTGTTAATTAATAATAAAATATTGTTTTATTAATATTTATTCTTAATTTTCTTGTTAATTTGTAGCAAATAAAGGTTAGCTCAGATTTAAAAAACAAATATTATTAGACGTGGTCATTTTTCTTGATGATCTCTTTCTATTTAAATATTTATTTAGCATTTTTTCAATAACTTTTTTGTATAATTCATCAATTGTAAAATTAAGCATAAATCGATACACCATAGAGATTGCAAAAGCTTTAAAAAATATTTGTAATTAAAAAAAAATAATTTGTTAAAAGTCATCTAATCGAGTCTAATGAAGACACCATGCTTTGATTAGCATAAGTTATCAAAATAAATAACCTTCAACTATAATTAAATTTTATCTTAATATTAAGTAAATAGATAATAATTCAAAATATGTTAAATTTAAACCATACAATATAACCAAAATAAGGGTTGGAAAGGTCGATCGATGAATTTTTATTCATAACTAACTGATGATTAAGAATGTTACACTTAATCTCCTTTGTATATTAGATTGCAATTTCTCATGCAATTTTGTCTCATTTCTTTATTTTTTTCTTTGACCTTCTCTCGTTGATGTTTAAAAGATTTTTTTTATTGTCATATATTTCTTCAAATAAGCTTATTTAGCATTAATATATATATATATATATATATATATATATATATATATATATATATATATATATATATATATATATATAACAAATGTAATTATTTATAATTATTAATGTGTAATACTTAAGTACTCATAGTAATTGCTAATGAGGTCTAACTGAAACATCATTGGATTTATCTCAATGAGTTCTATATAACTAAATATTCATTTCCACGTTATTAACTTTTTTATCTACATGGTGCTTAGCTCATTTTACAAGAGATTTCAATTCTTCCTTCATTTAAGGAATGAGGATGCTACAAATAATTCTAATTAGTATCTTAGAATGTAATTATCAAGCAAAATTTTTCTTATTTCTTTGAATAATTTATTTTATTTAGTATCAGTATTAAGAATATTTAATTCTCATCTTATGTTGCATTTACAATCTTTTGTTTCTGTTATATTATATCACTTTAATTAATCTCATTTAACAATTATTATATATTTAAATATTATTAATATAATAATGAAATAATATTTATGCAGACTTAATTTTTAATTTTCTCTAAATCCAGACAAGATTTGACCATGGCAAAACAAACATCTTAGGACTCATCTCAAACAGCTCTATCTAATCTAAAATTTCTTTTTTATATTTTTAAATATTTTATTCCTCAAAGTTAGCACTTGGTTTTCTTCAAATATTTCTTCATGCTTACTTAAATTTTTTACTTTGTTTTTTTTATAATATTTTTAACTCCAAATCTTCTCTCATGAGACATTCACATCATTTTGAATAAGTTATTTTGCATTCCTTAAATTTAATAGATTTTAGCTTTAATATATTTTACTTAATAATAAAAATCATAATAATATTAATTATTATTATTTATATTTTATTTATAATAATTATAAATTAGGTCCAATTGTGACATATCAAAAGACATTTCACTCATCTCAACAAGCACTTTCCAATTAAATGTTAATTTTTTGTATTTTTTGAATATTTTATTTTCAATGATTTTGGAACTCTTGAGGTGATAATTTGATTCATAGCATATTTGATGATCAACGATGCTACACTCGTCTCTCAGGTATCTCATAATGTAATTTTCTTTTGTAATTTATTTCATTTCTTCATGTGTTTCACTTTGATTTTTTTGTATTACTAAGTAACTCTTAACCTTCTTCTTATGAGACCTTTGCATTTCCTTGATTACATAATTTACCTTATTTCATTAAATTTTCCCATTGTTTTGGCAATATTTTTTTGAAAATACAATTCTAATCAAATGTGATCTTTGCATCATTTTGATTTTTGCTATTACATTAAGCAAGTTAAGTCATGCTAGCTTCAATATATATTTAAATAAAAGCAAAATAGTAATTTATTATTATTTAAGTAGTTTTTTTCTTTGGTTTGTGGTAATTACAAAGGGTGTATGATTGGGAAAACAAAAAGTAAATAAACTCATTTTGAAAAGCTATATGTAAGTAAATATTTATTTTTCAATTCAACTTTTTCGTGTTATGTACTATTTACAAGGAATTTTGAATCTTAACTTTTTTTATGATCGAGTATGTTACTATCAATCTTTTTAGTCTCTTGAAATGCAACTTTATCACACAATTTATGTCATTATTCAAAAGTTTTACTTTGATTTTCTTAGATGGCTATGTGATTCTTAATCCCCTCTAGTGTGACGTTCACGAAATTTTTATTTAGTTTTAATATTTTGCTTCGACATTATGTCATTTTTTGTTGCTTATATTTACTTAATATTAAAGTAGTAATTAGTTATTAATTATAGATATTTATTTATCTAATTCATAATAATTTCACATAAGATGCATTTAAGATGAAAAAATAATTGTTGGACCCATCTTAAAGATCTCTATTCAATTAAATTTTTGTTTTTTAATTTTAAAAAAAATTTCTAGTTTTATTTTGTATTTTGTATGAGAAATTTTCATTTGTACCTTATTTTATGATTAAGGATGTTACAAAATATCTCTTTATTATCTTTGAATATAATTTTCTTATACAATTCATCTCTTTTTAAAATTTTTTTTCATAGATTTTGGTACATTGTTATTTAATTATAATATCATTCTTGTCTATGCCTAACACATTCTTATTTTATTATATCTTTTACTGTATTCTATGACATTTTATGTTTAATATAGATTTACTAAAATTTTTAACAATGATTCATTATTTTTTAGCATATTTACTCTAAAAATTTATAATAAATCCAAATAAAGACTCGTCGAGACAAAAAAAAATTTATTTCTACCAAAATAAAATTTCATATTTATATTTTTAAATATTTTATTTTCTAAGATTTTGTTGCACCTTAGATGACCTTTTGATTCATAGCTCTTTTGATGATGGATGAAGTTACATTTGGTTCTACTAAGTTCCTTGGAATGAAATTTTCTCTAATAATTTATCTCTTTTGTTCAACATTTTTTCTTTCATTTGCTTATTTTTTTTAATAAAACTCTAATTCTACTCCCATGTACTCTTTACTTTTATCTGATTTTGTTAGAATACATTGCTTATATTTATCACAGTTTAGCTTTATCTTATTTTCTATTATTATTACAATAACAACATATTTTTATTATTCATTATTCAAATTTGGAAACTTGTAATAGTTTCATAAAAGGAAATATTAAAACAATAAATACAGTTGGATTAATCTGAATGACTTATATCAAATTAAATAGAAATTTTGACATTTTTTAAAATAATTCTAGTGTTTTTGCATGTATTACGAGAAATTTTTGAATTACAAATGATGTGATGAATATAGGCTTTTTGCTCAATCTCTTTAGCATCTTTGAATGTGACTTTTTCATAGAATTTATCAACTTTCTTAAAATATTTTGCTTTGCCTTTATTAAATGTTATGTAATAATAAACCACCTCTAGTGTGACATTTACATTACTTTTATTTCATCATATTATATGCATCAATTTTTTTGTTATATTTTTGTTTATATTGGATTATTACACTACTTTAATTTGGTTGAGTATAATATTTCAATTTCGCTCTTTTTAACTTGAATATGTATTATCTTATTACTACAACTACAATTTATTATTATTTGTGATTATTCACTTTCATATTTTAGAATAATTCTATCTAAAAGACAAAATTAATTAGACACCTTTGGAAGAGTTATATGCAATTAAATTTTCATTTTAATAAATTTAAAGTTTTTATTTTATAGTATTTTGGCATGCTTTATTAGACATTTCTACTTGCAAGTTCTTTTATGATCGAGGATGTTACTCTTGATCTCCTCGATATCTTATAGCAAAACTTTCATATAAAATTTATATGTTTTAAAACTTTTTCTTAGATTTTGTTATATAAATTGGTGTTTGTAAATCATATATGGTGTAAACTTTACATTTCTTTTATTTGGCTTTATCAAATTTTTTCAATTTATTCTATTTCAACTTTAATACATATTTACTTTATATTAAAATAATAATTTATAATTATTTTGGCTTAGTTACTTCAGTAATTCATGGTAATTCCAAATGTAGTATGATAAAAAATAAATAATCCTTACTGTACTATTATCAATGAGCTATATCTATTTAAATATTCATTTTATTATTTTTTCTAGAAGTTTGGTTTACTTTATGAGGTATTTAGATCCATGTCCAGTTTGATAGTCTAGGATATTATAGTCAACCTTCTCAGTATATTGGAATAAAACTTTTGTAAACAATTTATGTTAATTCTTAATATTTTTTTCTTTGTTTTGGTTTTATTCTTATGTAACACAAAATTTACTCTCATGTGATCCTTAACATACATTACCTTTTTTTACATTGCAATACTTTAATTTACTTCAACTCAACATTTACATATACTGACCTAATGTTAAAATAATATTTCGATATTTATTTTTGTTATTTATTAAAGAGAAACTAATATCTTTTACTTACCTTGATAAACTCTATAAAGTTAGAAATTCATTTTTTATATTGAAAAATATTTTTAAATTGTTTTGGCATGCATTATAATGGATTTTGATTTATATCTAATTTTATTATTGAGGATGTTGCACTCAACCTCTTAGTATTCTGGAATTCTACTTTCCATATAATTAATCTTCTTTTTTTAAACTTTTTCACTTTGATTTCCATACATTACTATGAACTCTAATTTTCTACTCATATGACCCTTAGCTTACCCTGATTTGGTTATACTACGCTTCCTTGATTTATCTTACATGAACATTATTTTATATTTTCTTAACATTAAAATAAAACTTTTACTATTATTTAAGCTTATTTTCCCTTGTTGTTCATTGCAATTCCAAATGATATTTCATCGAGACAAAACAAACATCATTGAACTCACCTTGACCAACTTTATCCAACTAAATATTCATTTTTCATATATTTAAATGTTTTATTTTCTAAGAATTTGATGGGCTTCATGAGATATCTAAATTTTTTCTTAATTTAATATTTAGACAAGATATGCTCTATCTCCATCATATCATGGAAAAACCTTTGATATTAAATTTATCATATATCTTAGAATTTTTTAATTTGATTTGATTATGTTACTATGTAACTATTAATTTAGTTTGGCATGACCTTTACATCACCTAAATTTTGTTATATTACATTCATTTAGTTTATCACCTTTAAATTATAATATATATTTACTTAACATTCCATAAGTGTTCTTTTAATTTTAACGATTATTTAATTTTTTTAACTTCATTAATCCATTTGAAATCTGTTTAAAATGTAATAAATATTATTGTATTAGAATTGATTAGATATTATCTAATATTTGTGAAGACATCATGAGACCTTTCAAATCATACCAAATTGATGCTCAAGATTCATACCCTTCATCTCCGTAGTATCATGAAGTTGAACTTTATCATACAAATTGTCACATTTCTTCAAATGTTTATCTTTGATTTGATTATATATTTGTAAATCTAATTCTCTCCTGATGTGACCAATACATTGCCTTTGTTTATGTTAATTACTTTGCAAAAATTTATCAAATTTTATCTTTAATATATATTTGCAAAATATTAGAAAAAGCTATAGAATTTATTATGCTTCTGTACATAGTTAATCATACTAATTTCAAACATGGTCTAATCAAAATGAGACAAACATCATTGAACTCATGATAACGAGATCTAACAAATTAAATCATCATCTTGCTTGGAATTATCAATAACTTATAAAATAAATAAAAAAATATTAACACATTACTATTCAAATATTATATACATATATATTAAAGCTTCAATGTGACAAATTTACGTAATACAATAAATTCAAATAAAAATGTAAGGATCAAATGAGAGGAAAGTATAGTTTTCACATAATACATACAAAGAAAAGTGAAAGCTTAGGACAAATGAGCAAAATCATAAGTGAAGGTTACAACACAACAAACATAAAAGATTGAGTGTAACATCCTCGATCAACAAAGCAAGTACAATTTGAAATTATTTATAAAAAAGATTAAATTATCGAAATTTTAAAAAAATATTATAATTAATATATTATTTGATAGAGACCCTTGAGAAAACTTTGATATTGTTTTTTTTGTCTTGATGAAAACTCATTTTCAATTATTTCAAACTAACAAAAATGGCTTCTTTTTAATAGCTTCTAATAACCAAACACTGAAAAAACTATAAAGCCCACAATAGAAGCAACATCATCTAGAGTAGAAAGCAATGATTTGGCACTCATAGTAATGAGAGGAATGTGACAAAAAAGAGTTAAGATAGAGGAGCTATATAAACAAGATGACTAAGGAAGTATATTACTATTACCAAGCACCCATCCTTAAAAATGGCTAAAATTTTTGGATTGCTGGGAAAGAGATGCCATAAATGAAATAAATCAACCTTAGAACTTGGAAGCACATGAAAATGTTGAATTCATTGAGAATTTGCTATGTGAAACAACCAAATGATTATTTCAGAGTTGACTATTCTCATGTGCCCAAGAATTTAAGCAAATGTTACATGTAGCACTCTATAATTTTTCTAGCAAAACTTGAGAAATCATCCTAGGCATAGGCCCAAGTTGAGGAGATACAATTTTGAAAGAAAGATGCTAGGAAAGATATAGAATGATTAGTAATAACTAGTTTCTATGATATGGTTCCTTCTAGTTGCCAAAAAAGCTAGAAGTTTTATGGATGTCAAATTAAGAGACAAATATTTTATTAAACTACCTCTACAACTAGGAAGAATAACTAAGAAAAATAGAAAGAAGTAGTAGGTTATAAGAGTATCATTGTAATCAATTCTAAGATTAAGTTTATCATTTATTATCTCAAAGAGAAATACATGGAATAAGAGTCTAATAAAAAAAATTAAAAGCTTTTGCTATGGAAATAAGATAATGATACAAACATACTATAATGCTAGCATAGGTAAGAAACTATTAAGGAGCAAATATTTCAAAAAAAGAAGACCTATGAGAAATTAGGTAAAAAGCTTCAAAGCACTCTGAACAGTAAGAAAAAAATTGAAGTAATTTATTTGAGGTCCAATTCATTTCCCATATCAATGTTGAAATGATAAAGTAGATAGAGAAAGATTGTACATGTATATTGAATAAGAATTTTAAGAAAAATATTTAAGTTTTAATAAAAAAAAAATTAGAACAAGATAGAGATATCTATAGTTGTTTACTTGAAGAACGTAGACTATAAGATAAAGACCTAGATATTTTAAATATGAATAAAGAAAAAGCATGGAAGTTTTTGGACGATGCCAAATATCTCTTTAAAAATTACAATTATAGAAAATTAGAACTACATTATGATCATGAATTTTAAGATTTTAAAATAACCGATAAACCAAATGACAACGTAAAATATATTTAGTCACAAACCATATAACTTTTAAGATGTTTAACCAAGACTTATAGAGGTTTTACGCAAAAAAAGGATATAATATGACACAAAAACTTGAAGATGGTTATAAAAGCTTAGAAAATAAATTCAAATAATTGACTAAGGTAATACTTGAAACCATTAGATAATTACATATTCGAATCAAATCTTTTGAGTTAATGGTATTACATTATAAGAATGAAAGTAAAAATAATTAAAAATAATAGCTCTATTAACATAGAGGTGTTATTGAATTATACAAAATTTGAATTCCTCAATACACAATATAGACACAATAACTTCATTAATGCCATCTACACACTTGAAATTTGATGTGGTCAAAACATTACATTAGCTGGTATAATTTATACTAGATGATTATCTAGTCATGTAGAAATATGAAATATTCCTCCTCAATAAACAAGACGACCAACATACCACTTTAAGATATTGGATACAATTGGAAATGAAAGAATAGTTAAAATATTCCAACCAATTGTCATAAGAAATTTGACAAACAAAAGTATCCTATGTCAATGACGTGGGAAAATGAAAAAAATTTCAATAAGTAGAAATTATAGCTTCATTGAATTTTATTAAAAATTAACATATTGATATAACATCTCAAAATGATACACTAATGATTTTTAAAATATTTGACCCTATATTATGTGGTACCCTAGTGGAGTTAAACACAAATTAGAAAAACTAAAGGATTTTACTTCAATGAGGACACAAAAAATGTATTGTTTTAAAACTACATATACTATAATTAGTTAGCTAAAAATTCGACAAAACTAGGCAAAATATTACACATACAAGATAAATAACTAACAATTTAATCTTTAAAATGAAACAACTAGATGAAAACCATAAAGACTTCGAAAAATAAGAAATTCATATTAAAATATTATTACAAGTAGCATTAATAAGGGAAAGTAATGGTCACAACAAGTTCTTAAATAATACGAGGTAAAATAAGAATAATATTTAATTGCAAATAATTAAATTATAATACAACATAAGGTTAGTATATTATACCTAGCAAGGGAATTCTATTAAATAAAATTTAAAATAGTAATATGTATAGCAAATTTGACATGAAATTTAGTATTTTTGTAGGTAAGAATGGACGAAGAAAGTATGCAATTCACAACATACATAGTTCCTAAAGGCAATTATTAATTGTTAGTTATGGTTGTTTGGATTAAAGCATGTACCACCTAAATTTCAAATAAAAATGTGCAACATCTTCAAAAATCATAACAAATTCATAGCAACCAACATATATGATATCTTTATCTTTAGTATATACACTCTTTCACATTTAACCCTTTTAGACTTTTTTTTCTAATATGTTTACTGGAAGTTCTTGTGTTATCAAAAAGAAATAAGAAAATAGGGAAAAATATATTTATCATTTTAGGATTAAATATGTGAAGTGGAGGAGTGAACTTATAGGATCATATATGTAATTTATTCATATACATAGATAATAATTTGCTAACACTAAAAGATTTCAAGAGTTTTCTTAGAAATATTAATTAATAACAATTTTTTTTTTCCTATTTTGGCTAAACTTGTAGAACCAATATATGTGAAAACTCAATTGAAAGTTGAATGATGCTTTAATGACCAAGAAATCTAGCTACTTGGTAGGATAAAACAAATTATCAGATAATTAGCTTTATTACAATTTCATCAACTAGTTAGTGATGGATGCCTACATGCTTGGGGGAGGTATACAAAAATAAAAAAATTACAAGAAACCATACAAGATGAGTCAACTTATAAGTAGATATTACAAAGGAATTTATCAAAGTAAATTAATCGCCTTAATTGCTGAAATTGTAGTGTGTATATATGTCTTATAAAGCTTTAAAATATTCCTAAAAAATAGAGGAGATTTTACTCTTAGGACTAATTACAAAGTAGTCATGGTAGTTTATATTATAATTAGTAACAATAAATTAACCACTCATTGGTACATGTTATTTAGTGATTTTCCCATTATTAATAGATATAGTAAAGTAATCAAACTTCTAAATGGAAAAATAATAATTTAACTGGTCACCTTAATAATATAATTAAAGAAAAGATACCTTATAAAGACCATTTAAGCCACAAATAGATAATTAGTAAATAAATGGTCACAAAAGGCATAAACTAACATTATATTGACCATAGAAATTTTTAAACTAGTTGTATAAATGGTCACAAAAAGATTTAAACTAGAATTATTATAAAGATATTTTATAGAGTTAAAAATCAAAACACTAAAATATTTTATAAAAAAATGGCCTATCTGAAGTCTACTTTTTCCAACCGAAGCACTTTCATGCCTCACACACATAATAGATTTCATGAAAATTCAAAATTAAAATAAAGATCTAAATATCTAGTTAATATGTTCCCTAAGTTCTTACTGAGTTATCTATTGAATAGTAGAAAGAACTAGAATATATTCTTATATTTCTTGGATGTTCTTGTTAGTTACTTTTCTTACACAGAGTCTATTAAAGAAACATCTTCCTCAACAAGAAGGCTAACTTTTTTTACACATCAACTAGTAACAACACAACAAAATCTTCAATTACAAAGGGAAATAAAGTTGTAAAATGTTAATTAACTAAATCGTGTTTCACGATTGAAAGAGGAAATTGAGATATAAGTTTTTTTCTAAATTGAGAACAACAAAGGTTATCAAGTTCCCTAGAAGTCCCACCACTTGAAGTCTCTTTAGTGAAATAGAAGATTTTATAATATGTAGTTAAGCACGAGGAAGAACAGGCTGCCAATGTGCAAAGTCTCTTTAAATAAATTCTCTTAAAACTTATTTTTACTATAGAAGAAAACTATTGCATGTCTTAACATACTAATAAAAAAGAGATCTTAAAAGTATTGGGAGTTCATAATGTCTCTATAAAGAGGGCTTTCAATTTGTTTTTGCAAGCTTGCACTTATCATCATGGAAAGACAGCATGGTTCTCACTAAAGAACTTAATGTTCATAAACTTTTTGGAGTGAATTTTCTTCATGATTATTATTACAAAGACAATGCAGGATATCAAATTTTATTGTGATATTCAAGAAGACAAACGCATTCCTTTTGACTTGCTTTTAAAATTATGTTGCTAAATATGGCTTCATTAACTTCCCTATACGATCTTGCCCTTAGAGCATGAATCTATTGAATTCTGAAGAAGAAATAAATGAAACCTTAGTCACTCCAATATTCCTAAAAATGGGACTATTCATTGAACAAGATAACACAATTGAGTATCTAGAACACCCTAAAGAACAAATACAGTGAATGAAAGGTTATGCTTTTGCTAGTGCAGTTGATAATTTCCTTTCCAAAAGAGACAAGCACCTTTGTGAGGAAATTGGAACAGAAACATATGTCAAGGAATATATTTTCAAAAAATCATTTGTGTGCCTCTCTTAGGAATGCAAGTGATACTCATAAAGTTGCAAAGCATTCTGTAGATTGATGAGATATAAAAGGCTCCCCAAAAGTTTATAATATGGAAAGTAGAGTGGAAGGATCATAGGATCAAAAGCTTGAGCTCGTCCAAACACGTGGCATTGGACAAACTAATTGCCTTAATTGAATAAAATGAGGTTGTATGAGTTGTAAATGTCACATATGTAACATGTGAAAAGGTATCTTTTGTGGTTTTGCCTTTCTTGTGTTATGACACTAGTTTTAGGAAAAATGTTATGAAGAGAACTTGATTGTAATAGCAATGATAACTAGTACCAATCCCCACTTTCTACTTAGTGTTCTTTTATTTATGCACTTGTTCTTCATTCTAATATCTAAAGAGATATTGTCCCAAAAAATTTTTGGTCTAATTTGTTCACAAAGAGGCCTGTATCTTTTTGGTGTGGAATTCATATTCCTTTAAGTCTTTAGGGTTGGCTTTTAGTTCTTACTTTTTTTGCAAATAAGGAGATTGCTCATGTTTCTATCACATCCTCTAATTTTTTTTAGTTCTAGATACATGTTTATTATCTCATTATCTACTTTCTCATTTCTATGTTGTTTGGACAAAATTCCTTTTTCAAAGGAAATAACCTTAAACAAGTATTCATTGTTTAGTCATTTTCTTGTTAATAATGGATATAAGGTGGTGGACTTTCTTTCAAATTGATTTTGCTAAAAAGGCTTCATTAACCTCGCTATTTCATGTATGTAATATCTATGAATTTGATAAAGGATTTCTATTTTTGCATGTACCCCAAATTATTATAGTTGCTCTGGGATTTCCTCAAAAAGGACATTGGGACAAAAATAGTAATAATCTTAATGGATATCAATAATAATGATCTCAGATATAGTTTGTTAGGAAATTTAGTAGTAAAAAAATCATTAAGGAATTTACATTTGGCCTCCTTAATATCTTGCTATGTAACTCTCCATTTAAATTTATATACTTATTTTAAATGTTTTTGCTATGATTTTGTTATATTGCTCTGAGGCTTTTAATCTCCTCTTATGTGACCATTACATTGCTTTAATTCAATTATAACTTATTGCTTTAATTTACTTTATTTGAAGCACAATATACATATTTCTTTAATTTATCTCATTTTATTTTTAATATATATAAAGTTAATATTAAAATAGAAATTTAGTGATATTTATATTTATTTAATCTTGTAATTTGTTATATCTCTAAATTAAGTTTTATGGGGTTGAAAAAAATCTTTGTTTCACTCATCTTAGCGAGGCCTACATAAATAAAATTTTATTTTTTATTTTTTAAAACTATCTAATTTTTTATTGTTTTGGCCACCTTTACTTTCAATGTTACCTACTTTGCTAGTGAATGATGCTGCACTGAAACAACTTACTATCTTGGAATGATCTTTATCGTATAATGTATCTCATTTTCTTTAAATTTTCTTCTGTGATTTTTTTGCAGTAGTATGTAACTTTAATTCTTTAATCTTATTGCCTTTACATTTTTTTAATTCTATTACTTCAATTTATATCATTTTATGATTAATATTTATTTATTAAATATTAAGACAATAATATCTTCTTTTCTATTGTTGTTAAGTATTGAAATTCATACTAATTTGAAATAAGCTATGATAGAGGTGAAACTTATGACATTAAAGTGACCTTAATAAGCTCATGGTAATTTAATATTAATTTTTTTAATTTTATTTCAAAATTTTTGGCATTTGTTACGAGTTATTTTCATTTGCACCTAATTTCATAATTAAGGATGTTACCCTCTATGTCTATAATATCATGGAATGCAACCTTGTCCAATTTATTCCATTTTTTGTTTTTTCAATTTCATTTTTTTTAAATTCTATGTAACTCCAAATTTTTGCTCGTGTGTCCTTTACATCACTATGATTTCATTAATTGTATTACCAAAATGTATATCATTTTAGCTTTAATATATATATATATATATATATATATATATATTAATTTTTTTATACTTTTTTATATCTATTTGGTTTGGTAATTCACTATAACACCAAAAAACGTGTGATAGAAATAAAACTGAACAACATTAGACATGTAATACTGAGTTATATCTAATTGAATATTTAGTTTAATATATTTAATTTTTAATATATGTTTACATATTTTATGATAATATTCTATATAACCTTTTACATATCTTAGAATGCAACATTATCATACGTTTTTGCCTTGATGAAAATTTTTTACTTTGATTTAGTTGTGTTACTATGTTATTATAAATATTCCTACATGTGACCATTACTTCCCTTTGATTACATTAAATTGCATTATTTTAATTTATCATATTTTAGATTCAATATAAATTTAGCATATTTAAAATAATAATTCACCTTGACATAGGAATGTCATTGGACTCATCTTGACATACTCAATAAATTTTAAAAAATTCATCTTTCTAATTTTAAATATTTTGTTTTTAATAATTCTAACACACTTTATAAGTCATTTCTATTCATACATAATTTGACATTCGAGAATGTCATACTTACTCTCCTTATTATCGTGGATGCAAATTTACTATACAATTTATCTTATTTATTCAAATTTCTAACTTCGAGTTAGATATATTTATATGTAACTCTAAATCTCCTCTTATATGATCTTTCTACTCCTTTTATTTTGTTACATTATAAAACTTCATTTTACCTATTTTGATTCTAATATATATCCACTTAATATTTAAAAAATAATTTATTTTTATTTATGCTTATTTAATAGAATAATTCATAATAATTCAAAATGATGAGCTCTTCTTAATTAAATATTTGTTTCAATATTTTTAAAATTTTATATGTTTTAGAGTTTTAGTATGATTTGTGAGACTTTTTGATTTGTACCTAATTTAATGATTCAGGGAGCTACACTCGATCTTCTTAAAATAGTAAAATTCTTATTTTCAGTGCGATTTATCTAATTTCCTGAAATATTTCACTTTGATTTTTTTGATAACTGTAAATCTTCACTTGTGTTACGTTTACATTAGTTTGATTTTTCCTGTGTTACATTACATAAATGTAGAACATCTTACCTTTTGTAAATATCAAATTAATATTAAAATAACAATTTAACATTATTTTTATTTATTTACTTTGGCAATTCATAATAACTGTTAATGAAGTACAATAAAGAAGAAAGATTTTTCATTGCACTCATCTTGATTGACACCATAAAATTAAATATTCATTTTTTACCATTTAAGTGTTATTTTTTAAGATTTTAGTACTCTTTAGAAGGTATTTTGATTTTTACATGATTTTGATGATCAAGAATGCTATACTCAATCTCCATAGTATACTAAAATGCAATATTCTTGTATAATTTATCTCATTTCTTTAATATTTTTTACTTGGCTATATTACAACATAAGTATTAATCTCTTGTCATGTGGCCTTTAAATTGCTTTTGTTTTCTCATGTTATCTTTACCAAATTTACCTTAATTTTGCTCCAATGAATTTTTATTTAATATTAAAATAATAATTTATTGCTATTTTTTTATCAATAGTAGTTCCAAATGAGCACAAATTGAGATGAAATAAATGTCGTTATACTCATCATGATGAGCTATTCTAGTTAAATATTTACTTTTAGGTCGTTGAATATTTTGTTTCTTTGGTTTTTACATGTTTTTGAGACATTTTATTGCATAACATTTTTAATGATAAGGATGTTATATTGATACTCCTTAGTATGTTGGAATACTGGTTTTCCATATCATTTCTCATTTCATTGAGTTTTTTCTTTAGATTTAATATATTTTATTAAAACCATAAATATTCTCTCACATGATCTTTATATCACTTTGATTTTGCTATATTACATTCTCTCAATTTATTTATTTCAATTATAATGAATATTTAATCAATGTTTAAGAAAAATTATTATCATTTTTATTTAATTATTAAAATAATTCCTAGTAATTCTAGATTTGGTATGATAGAGATGAAATAAATGCCTTTAGACTCCTCTCAATGTATACTTTCCAATTAAATGTTTATTTTATACTTTTAAATATTTTAGCTTCAAAGGTTTTGGCATGCTTCACAAAAATGTTTTATTAATACCTAATTAGATGATTGAATATGTTATGCTCAATATCTCTAGTATCTTCGAATGAAACTTTCCTATATAATTTATCTCATTTCTTCAAATGTTTCGCCTATATTTAGTTATATTACTATGTTACTCTAAATATCATCTCCTGTAAACTTTACGTAACATTTATCTTATTGTGTTATAATTTTTAAACTTATCATATTTTTTACTTTAATTTATATTTTCATAAATCTATATTAATAATTTGTTGTTATTTTTGCTTATTTGATTTAGTAATTTTTGTATGTCCAAAATAGTTTTGATCACGAAAAAAGAAGTCGTTGGACTTATCTTGATAACATTTATTCAATGAATCATTGATTTTTATATTTTTAAAATTTTTTTATGATAATATTGTAATATTTATATGAATTTTAATTTAGGTATGATTTAATGATTTAGGATGTCAGATTTTATCATCTTAGTATCTTGGAATGAAACTTTGTTGTATAATTTAACTCATTTCTTAAGTTATTTTTCTTTTATTTAATTTTATTATAATGTTCTAATTTTTTTTTAATAATTGCTAAAAATAAAAATGGTTTTTTTAAGCTTATTTACTTATGAAACTCATAATAGATCCAAAAGATGTCTAAAGGAGACCAAACAAACAATGCTAGAGTTGCCTCGATCAGCTCAAACAAATTAAATATTTTTGAAAATTAAAACATTTTATTTTCTTTGTTTTTAACATTCCTTATGATATTTTTTTATTCATTCTTTAGTCTATAATCAGTGATGTTATGCATAATCTCCTTAACATCTTTAAATAAAACATTATTATATCACTAATATCATTTTTTAAATTCTTTTTGCTTTAATTAAGTTATACTACTATGAAATTATAACTCTCAAATTACATGACCCTTACAACACACTGTTTTAGTTATATTGTAATGCTTCAATTTTTCAACTTTCATCTTTAATATAAATTAATTTAATATTAAAATAATGAGTTTTTATTATTTATATTTTTTTTTCAAATGTCATTGTAATTCTAATCGAGATTCAATGGAGATGAAATAAATAGCATTGGGCTAGTTACACTAAGCTTTATCAAATTAAATATTTTTTAATATTTTTAAATATTTTATTTTCGATGCTTTTGGGATTATTTATTAGAAAATTTAATTCTTTCTATATTTGAATATTAAGGATTTTACAACCAATCTCTTCAGTATCATGGAATGCAAATTGCTCTTACAACTGATCTTATTTCTTTGAATTTTTTCTTTTCTTTTATTATATTACTATCATACTCTAATTTTCTCAAATATCATGTAGACATCATTTTGATTTGTAATATTAAATTTATTCATTTTATCTCATTGAGCTATATTACATGTTTACTTAATATTAAAATAATAATTTTTTGTTATTTATGTTTATTTAATTTTTTTTGTAGATAGTAATATCAAATTATTTATAACAAGCCAAAGCAAAAAAGTTTAAAAAAATGAGATAAATTATATGGTAAAGTTGCAAGCCAAGATATTGAGAACATCAAGTAGAACAAGCTCAATCACAAAACTAGTTGCAATTTAAAATGATTGTATTTTATGCCCGCATCATACAATTAAAATTACAAAAGTAAATATTTAATTAGATAAAGCTATGAAGAAAAGTCCAACAATATTTGTTTTGTCATCATTAGAACTCTTTTAGACTTATTCAAAATTAAGTAAAAAATCATAAATTAAAATAGGATATTAATTTTTTTAAGTAAATATACATTAAAACAAAAATGTTGTTAATTGAAACAATAAAAAATAACCTAACCTTAATGATATAGAAATCACTTGGAGGAAAATTAGAGTTAGAAGCTAATATAACCATATCAATGCAAAATTGTTTATCAAAAGTAATAAATTGAACAGGTAAGATGCTTTCCAAGATACTAAGAAGTTCAAGTATGGTGTCCATAATTGTGAAATTTTGTAAGAATGAAAGCAATTACTAAAGATGCCCAAATTTAAGAAAACAGTAGTTTAAAAAAATGAATATTTAATAAGAGAAAGCACATCAAAAAGAGTCTAATGGCATTTTACTCATTATGATCAGTTCTCGTTTCGAATAACTATAAGCTACTTAATTATATAAGCATAAATAATAACAAATTATTATTTTAATTTTTAGCTTTAACATATGCTAGATTAAAATTAAAATAATAATTTGTTTTGAATTATGCTTATATAATTATGTAGTTCATAGTTATTCTTAATGAGGTTTGATCTTGATGAATCAAATGTTATTAGGCTCATTTTAATGGGCTTTCTCTTATTAAAAATTAAATTTATTTTTGAAATATGTTTTTCTAAAATTTTAGAATCTTTAATAATTGCTTTCATTCTTAGAAATTTGATAATTGTGGACATCATACTCCATCTTCTTAGAATCTTGGTAGGCATCTTACCCATTCAATTTATTCTTTTGATCAAACTTTTTGCTTTGATATGGTTATATTAGTTAGTAAGAGTAATCTTCTTTTGATTTAGTTTTACATCTCTATGATATGATTATTTTTTATTGCTTCAACTAACAACATTTTAGTTCTAATGTATATTTACTTAAAATAAGTTAAATAAACCATTTTGTTTTATGCTTATTTAGTTTGTTAATTTTTAATAATTCTAAAAAAGAACTAATCAAGGAAAATAAATGTTGTTGGACTTTTCTTCATGAGACTTATCTAATTCAATACTTCTTTTTATATTTTAAATCTAAGATTTTGCCATGGTTTGCAAATCATTTCAAATTGCACATAATTTTTTAATTGACACTGTTCTACTCGACGTGCTTAGTATCTTTTTATGCAACCTTGCCATATACTTTATCTCACTTCTTCAACCTTTTTTGCCTTTATTTTTATATATTATTGTGAAACTATAGCTCTCCTCTTATGTAGCCTTTATATCAATTTGATTTGGGTATATTATATTGGTTTCATTTATCAAATTTCAACTTTAACTATATTTACTTCGTATTAAAATAGCCATTATTTTTAATTACTTTTTTTAATTTGTAATAGATCCTAATGAGGTGTGATAAAGATGAAATAAATGACATTAAACAATCTTGATTACCTCTATCAATTAAATATATATCTTTTATATATTAAAAATATTTATTATCTTTGTTTGTTGCATGCTTTATAAGAAAATTTGGTTTATGTCTGGTTTGATGGTAGAGAATGTTACATACATTCTCCTCATCATCTTAGAATGTTACATTCCCACATAATTTATCTCATTTTTAAATACTTTTCTTTATTTAGTTATACAAGAACAAAGCTTGAATTGTCCTCTAGTGTGACCTTTTGTTTGCTATGATTTAGCCATATTTATTTTATTATATTTATCTCATTTTAACTTTATAATATGTATATATTTATTTATTTATCCTTTTTTACATTTGTAATTTATATTAATCATAAATGACAATAAGTAGAGAAGAAATAAACATTGTCAGCAATCCTTAGATTAGCTCTATTACATTAAATATTTAATTAGATATTTTTAAATATTTTATTTTTTGAAGTTTAGGAATGCGTTTTTAAGAACCTCAATTTGTGCCAAATTTGTCAATTATAGACACTACAGTCGATCTCCATAACATCTTGTAAAGAAAATTTCCTACAAAAATTACATCATTTCTTCAAATATTTGATTAGCATTTGTTTTATTACCATCGAACTTTTATTCTACTCTTGGGTGACCTTTACATTATGTTTATTTAGTTATATTAATTTTTTTAAATTTATCTCATTTTGAAATTAATATATACTTACATAATAGAAAAAATAATTTAATATTATTTATGCATATTTATTTTTATTATTCTAAAGAATTATAAAGGAGGTCCAATCAATATCACACAAACTTCATTGGAATTTTCTGAACAAGCTCCATCTAATAAATTATTCATTTTTAATTATTTTAAATATATTATTTTTTTAAAGTTTAGCTTGATTTATGACATATTTCTAATCAAACACGACTTATTGATCAATGATGTTGCACTCAATCTCGATAATATCTTTGAATATAATTTTTCTAAATAATTTATTTTCTTTTCATAAATGTTTCACATAGATTGGGTTATATTCTCAGGAAACTTTAATTCTCCTCTCATATGATCTTTATGAGTCTTTTATTTTGATATATTATATTTCCCCAATTTGTCTCATTTTACCTTTTATATAAAATTAAGTAATTTTAAAAAATAATTTATTAATATTTATGTTTATTTACTAGGTTAATTTGAACTAACTTTGAAAAAAGTCAGCTCAAATTGAAAGAAATATCATTAGTGTCATTTTGTTGCACCTTCACTAAAGTTAGACAATTTAATGATAAAAAATAAACAAATCTCTTCCATACCTTCATTATAATTAAAGACCAACCATGTAAGATTGTTATAGATAGTGGTACCCATAAATGCAATAGCATAGGATGCTGTCAAAGGAATACATTTAATAGTTACAAACCATTCTTAACTATACACAATATCTTGGATTAATAAAACCTCAATTTCCATACTACAAAGGAGCTGTGGTCCTTTAAATCTTGGTTAATATCTTGATAAATTATGGTGTTATGTTGTCTTCTTGCTAGTAGGTAGCCTAATCTTAAGAACAAATCATTTATGCATTTGAGGTGCAATCCTAAATAGAAGAGGCAATATGTGTACTCCCATATGCAAACAAAAAAGTTCACATTATACTCTTTACCTCCCTTGAAGAAACTTTCTAACCAAAATACTCTAAAAGAAAGAGATAATAGGAAAGGAAACTTACTTAGTGTTATTTTGTTAGCCAAGATTGTAAAGGATATAGCCAATAGTAAATTTATGTCATTTCTAGCAAATAGAGAAGCCCTTAATAGTAACCAAACCCACCATCTATAGCCCAACCATTATTAAAAAAATTTATAGATGTGTTCCCTAATAACATTGTAAAAACATGGTCACTATTAAGAGATATTCAAAAAGTTTTAGATTTAGTTCCTATCACCTAACCACCACATTTATCATATTACTAAGTAACACTATTAGTGCTAGTTAAAGTTAAATTCTTATCAACTTATCTTCCCTAAAAACATCAACAAAATGTGCTAAAATAAAATGTAAACAATCTCCTTCGTAACTTAATTAGGGAACATGTTTCAACATTGCATTATTTGTAATCGTGCGTTGAATTTTCTAATACCATAATGACTTTGAATTGTTTTGAAATTTAATTATGAAAATGATCATTAGAGTTTCATTAATTTGAACCCCTTATCATAAGGTTTTTTCCTTTTGATACTATTGAGTCTTTTACACATGTTGAACATGTTATTTAAAAAATGGAATATATTAACAACTAATTAATGCTCATAGACAAGCAAGATAATTTTCTAGAGGTAATTATGTGATGATCCATGTAAGATCCAAGAGATTCCTATTAAGAACACCTTGGAAATTGCATGCATACAGTGCTAGACCATTTTAGAATTGTGAAAAAGATAAGTATTAATGCACAAATGTTTAATTTTCCAAAAGATTATGGAATAAAAATTGCCTTTAATATTTAAGGCCTTCTACATTATATGACTAACACCCAATATCTAATAAGTTTGACCCTTATTATTATTTATTGAACTTGTCCCACAAATATATTTAGCCCTATCTAGTGAGTTAAGAGATCAACTAGAAAAAATCTTAGTTGAATAAATAATTTTCACTCAAGATCAAACAAAACAAAGAGTTTTGGTAAGTTAGCATATCCATCAAACCCTCATTGTACATGGAATTTAAAGGAGTTTGACTACTTGAACCTAAAGATGCCAAAGATGTCCCGAGACCCAAAGAGTTAAGCTCATTCGCACCTGGGGAGGTTGACATAGTACCATCTAGTAAATCATGCAAATCTTCTACCTTGAAGTGCACTAGTCTTGTTTAGACTTCGAGCTATGCAAAAATTACCCATCTAATTCTCATTAGTCTCTATTATAATCATTATTTTTCATTTCTATCATTTGAAAAATGATTGATAGCTTTTTTGATATTCCTACCTTAAAATTTAGTACTTCTTATCTCTTTGTTGGTCTCATAATTCTGTCGATGCAAATTTTTGCTGAAGATGACTCCAAAAGATCTTAAATTTGAGTTTGGGTTGTTCCAAACACTATCCACTATCTTTATCATTATCTTCTAATATATGATCACTATCAACTCTTTTGTTGTGGAGTACATTGACTTGCATGCCTCACATGTTGACCACGTCGATCACCCAACACACATTGACCCACAGAATTCAATTGACACATCCTGACCCATTAGCTCTAGCAAACCCAATCCATTAACATGCCTGACCAAAAACACTTGCATAGACAAATTCGCTTGTGTTGATTTGTTTCAACTTGCAGTAACCCACAATACATACCATAGGCATTGTGTGCCTCTTTTCTTATTCTTTCTTTGCCGCAACCACCTCTCCATTAATCCTAAATTCATATACTATTTAAGAAATGAAAAGGACATTATTTAATGGAGCACCATGTGCACTAACAACAAAGTTCATGTATGTTGATATGCTTAAAACTGTTTTAGCACATAAAAATTTGACAAAGCCTTAGGTTTAAGCATTATATCAATATAAGGGTATATCAAACATTGTTTTTAGTTTAGAATCAGAAATAATTTTAGTTATATAACATTAGATTGAAAATAAAGTTTTTAATTTTTGATCACAAAGAAATGTGAACAAATAAATCCAAAAAGGAAATAATAAGGGACTATGTAACTCTAAGGATGTTATGATGTCAAACATGAAATAAGATTCTATTGATAAATATATTTTTATAACTTTTAAAAACTAATAACTAATACAAAAAACTAAAAGATGACTATTTAATAATAAATTAAAATGTATTAATGCTACTTTCTTACATTAGATAACATCAAATTATAATTTCTTAGAATATTGGCAAGGGTTTAAAAGAAGACAAATCCTTTGTTGTATGTAAATTAAGTTTTATTTATCCATTAAATCATTTAAGTATTGAGATATTCAGTAAGTGTTAAGCTTATTCATTTTATAGTATTCTATGCTTTTGCATTGCTACAACTACCACCATCAAGATTATGCCGTTGTGATTGGTGCATCATGCACAGGTTCCACTTGGAAGCATATTAGTCTTTTTCAAACTAATAGTCATGGCAAGATTAGCACATCTACTTCTCATTAATCTCCTTTATCATTGATATTTTTGATTCAGTCATTTGAAGAGTAATTGATAGCTTATTAAAAATTTAGTACTTTAAATTTACTATTGGTCAACCATTTTGTAGTATCATAATCTCTTTGAAACAAAATTTGTTTAATAATGACTGCAAAAGAGCTAAAATTTTGTTATGGGTTCATTTTGCCACCATCTACAACCTCCATCATCATCTGTTCTTGTAACATTATCGTTAGCCATGGTGTCACAACTCGTACTAACCAATGTGCCATCCACATCAACCAAGCTAACATACTAGTTTGTGATAACCAATGTGATTAGCTCAACCCACAATGACCTATAAACTCAAGTAGGCTTAATCCTCGAATGAGCCTATTCCTAAACACATAGGTCAAACCATTAACTTACGCTAATTCACTTCACCTTAGATTATACTAACAATCAGCCTAAGGCATCATCCACCTCTCCACTTGCACCACTATCCATTACCACCACACAAAATGAATTTACTACTTGGGAACTTAATTCAATCGAGGTTGTAACTTTTAAATTAGTTTAAATTTTGATTTAGAATATTTATTTTGTTGTTTGTGGTGTCTTTTAAAATTCCAACCCATCTTTTAGAATTAAAAAATTATGCCTTTTAGTATTCTAAAATATCCTTTTCCATTCCTAGTTTAACAATTTATTGTTGCCCCCTTAATCTCTTCAAAAATAGGGTTACTCATCCTGTTGCGAGGCATCAACTTTTAAATGAAGTAACAAAGTGTTGTTACCAAGCCTACATGATACATGTGTTTTGTGTATAAACAATCAGATGATGTGATTCACGAGCAACCTTAGGAAAGTCTAGACCCATTATCCAATGTTTAAAAAAAGAACCAAATCACTAGAAAAGTCTTTAGATAATTTATTTCATATTTCATAAGTTTTATTTATCATATCCAACTCTCTTATTAGTGCATATGACCATGTGATTCCTTGTTTGACATTTTACAATTTCCACTATGTGTACCAAGCTGCTTCATCGTATTTGTGAGTACTTGATCTTGATTTGTTCATATCACTATTCCTTATGTTGAGATCTCATATGTTAAAAGTTAATACAACTTCTTACCTTTTGAGAAAGTTCTTGCTTGTTGATCCTATGTATTCAAATTCTAAAAATAAAACACCTTTGTATAAGCCCTTGTATGGATATATTGCTTCAATCTAATCCTTTCTTAATCTTTTAGGAGGTAAAATATGTTTGATCATACTATATTAAAACAGTGTGGAGCTATAATTCTCCTTTCGCATGATGCTGATATCATTTTGATTTGGTCATGTTAATTTGCTTATGTTTATTTGCTTTAATTTTTCTCACTTTAACTTTTTTTTGTATATATAATTAATTGTTAAAAAACTTACTATTTTTGCCTATTTATTTTGTTAATTCATGGAAATTCAAAATAAGGTATTGTTTAGAAAAAAACAAAAGTCATTGTACTTTTCATAGTAATTTCAAATATGGTTTTGTCAGAATGAAGAAAATCATTGTACTCATCTTGATGAGCTATAGGGAAATAAATATTCATTACTAAATTCTTAATTATTTTATTTTTTATGCTTGTATGATGCTGAACATGAAATTTTTATCCATACCAGATTAGATAACTGAGAAGATTATACTTAATCTCCTTAATATTAATTGTCCCATAGAATTTATCACATTTCTTAAAACTATTTGCTTTTCATTGGTTATATAACAATGTAACTTTAAGTCTCTTATCATGTGACCACATTATTGCTTTTATTTGGTTATATTGCATTTATTTAGTTAATCATATTTTCGTATTAATTTGATAATATGGTGTAGTCCAGAAAGTTGTTGAATATCGTTGAAACTTACATAATTGGATTCATCTTGATCAACCCCATTTTTTTAAATATTATTTTTATAATTTTCAATTTTTTAACTTTCTATGATTTTTTCTTGCTTAAAAATACATTTTGATTCTTACTTTCTTTGGCAATCAAGGTTGATGCGCATGATATTCTTAAGTCTTTTGGAACATTCAATCCCATATAATTGATCTTATTTCTTCAAATCTAATTATGAAACTCTAATTATGTTCCTAAATGTCCTTTACATTACATTTATTTGGTTATATTACATTCCATCAATGCATGTTATTTTGGCTTAACATATATATGTGCATAATATATAACTAATAGTTTAATATCATTTGTTTTTTGTAATTCAAGATAATTCAAAATGAGGTTCATTTGAGATGAAACAAAGGATCATAGATTCATCTTGAGGAGCCCCATTCAATTAATGATTAATTTTTTAATTTAAAAATTTATTTTCTAAGTTTTGACATGTTTTATGAAATATTTTTGATTCATAAACGATTAATGATGTAGTAGTTCATGCTCGACCTTATTAACATCAATGAATGCAACTTTCTTATATAATTTACTGATTTTTTTAATTGTTTTCTTTGATTTGGTTATATTAATAGGTAAATCAAAACCTCATTTCAAGTTGACTTTACGTTATTTTAATTTTTTTTATTATATTTCTTTAGTTTATCTAGTTTCAACTTTAACTAATATATTTAATAAATTTTAGAAAAATAATTTTTTTGATTATTTACTTTTGCAATTTGAAGAAATCCTAATCAATGTCCAACAAAGAGAAAGCAACTGTCATTGTACAAGTCTCAATGAGCAAATTTTAATAATTTTTTTGCATTTTCTAAATATTTTATTCACTAGGACTTTTTGCATGCAATATGAAGCATTTGAGTTCATACTTTACTTAAAAATTTAGGATGTTATTGTGGATTGCGTTAGTATCATTAAATGCAACTATATTGTATTGTTTATCTTATTTCATTGAAATTTTTGCTTTTGTTTGGTTATATTACTATGTGACTCTAATTCTCTTCTCTTGTGCCATATACATTGCTTTATTTTAATTAAATTATATTACTTCAATTTATCTCATCTCTACTTCAATTTGTATCTTCTTAATGTAATATTTCATATTTGTTTATGTTATCTTAATTTTAAATTCCATAATATCTTGGAATGCAACTTTCTTTTATTGTTATTTAATTGTCAACAATTTTTTAAGTCTATTCGGTTATTTTTGTTTGTAATTATTTTCTCTTATTATATGACCATTATATCCATTTTATTTTGTTTAATTTAATTGTTTCAATTTATCACATTTTAACTTTGATTACAATTAATTAATATTAAAATAATTTATTTTTCGTTATTTATGCTTATTTTATTTTTTAATTTGTAATTATTTAAAACTAGCTAAAATCAAAAAAAACAATGTTGGACGTGTCTTGACTTACTTTATCTAATTAAATATTTATTTTGGCATTTTTAAATACTTTTTGGAGAACTTTAGATCACTTTGACAATTGAAAACATTACACTCTATCTTGTGAGGATCATAAATTACAACTTTCAGGAATGATTTATCTTTTTTCTTTAAATTTTTTATCTTGATTTTGTTATCTTTCTATCTAACTCCAAGTTTTTTTTGTGTGACCTCTACATGTCTTTAACTTCGCTATATTATAGACCTTCAATTTATTTCATTTCAATTTCAATAAATATTTATTTGAAATTAAAATAATAATTTTTAATATTTATTCTTATTTAATTTTCTAGTTGTAATATTCCAAATGTTGCTTGAGTTTTATGTAATAAACATCCATATACTCATTTGAATATGCTAAATAAAATTAAGAATTCATTTTTATATTTTCTTGTATATTTAGTATTTATGAATTTTTGAAGCTAATCAAGTAATTTTTATTTATACCTAATTTGATGGGCAAGGATGTTTTGCTCGATCACCTTAGTATCTTACAATACAAATTTCATATATTATTTATCCCACTCAATATTTTTTGTTTTTATTTGGTCATATTAATTAATAGATGTATAGCTTTTCTATATAATACATAGATTGTAAAATGAGGCACAAATTGAAATACCTAATGAAGCATGCAAAACTTTAAAAAAACCCCTTGTAATTTATTTTTTAAAATAGGTAGAGCTCATCTAAACAAGTCTAACAACATTAGTTTCATCTTAAACTGATTATGTTTAGAATTACTATAAATTATAAAACTAAATACGCTTGAATTATAACAAATTATTATTTTAATATAAAGCAAATATGTAATCATTCTAAAATGAGATAAATTAAAGCAAAGCAACAAATGAGAAGTAATAAAACAAAATCAAGGTGATGGAAACCTAAAATAAAGCATTTTTATTTGTCTAATTGATGACTAAGGATGTTACCCTTGATCTTCAAAGTATCTTAGAATACAACTTCCTATGAAATTTTTCTTATTTCTTAAATTATATTTCTTTGATATCATCATATGTGATGTTTAAAACATTTTTAATTAGTTGAATTATATTACATCGAATTACATCATTTAGATTTAACAAAAATATAATAATTTCTAGACATTTTTGCTTAGTACTTCAACAAGTTGTAGTAGTTACCTACAAAGTATAATCCAAATGAAACAAATATCATTGGATTAATCTAGGTGAGCTCCATACAATTTTGCAATTCTTTCTACATTTCTAAATTTTTTACTTTTGTGGGGTTTTTTTGGCTCATTTTGTGAGAGCATTTCATTCTTCATTGATTTGTTAAATAATGACATCACACTCTATCTAATTAGCACATTGGAATGCAACCTTCATGCATAATCTTTTTGATTACTTCAAATTACTCACTTTGGTTGGGTAATATGTCTACAGAAATCTAATTCTTACCCTATGTTACATTAAAATCCCTTTTTTTATGTTATATTACATCACTTTAATTAAACCCATTTGAACATTAGAATATGTTTACTTATTATTAAAGTAATAATATATTAATACTTATAATTAATTATCTTGTAAGTAGTTCTAGTTTGACCTAAATTAAACCGTGACTAAAGTAGCATCTTACTACACAACTCAATGAACTCTTTCCAATTAAAATTTAATTTTTACATGTTTGAATATTTTATTTTTTAAATTTAGCGCATGCTTTACTAGACATAATTATTCGTGCTTTTTCAAATTTTTCACTTTGATTTGGTTATAACATTTTTAACTCCTCATCCTCTCTCATGAGACCTCTACATTAATTTAAATTTGTTGTTTTGCATTACTTAAATTTATCTCATTTTTCGAGATTTTTATATGATTTTTTCATATGTTATGATTTCTTCATATGTGATGTTATTTCAAAATTTTTTATATATTTAGTTAATATCAAAATAATGATTTACTATTATTTATGTTTATTTATTTTGATAATTCATGATAATTGCAAATGAGTTTTCACTGTGATTAAACAAATTTCATTAGACCCATCACATTGAGTCATATTCAATTAAATGCTAATTTTAAATATTTAAACTTTTTATTTTATAAGGATTTGCCAGCTTAATGAGTCTTTTCAATTTGTCGCTTATTGAACTATTAAGCAAGTTACATTCAATCTCTTTAGTATTATGAAATGAAACCTTTGAGTATAAATTATCTCACTTTATCAAAACGTTTTCTTTGATTTGGTTATATTATTAAGAAACACTAATTGTCCACATGTGTTCCTTTTGCATCTTTTTATTTTTAATATATCACATTTCTTTAATTAATCTCCTTTTGGCATTCATATATTTTTTCTTAATATTAAAGCAATAATTTTTCATAATTTGCACTTATTTATTTTTGTAACTCACAATAATTATGGATGTTGTCCTTTTGGTATTAAACAAATCTCTTTTAACACCTCTTAAAAAGCCATATCAAATAAAATATTAATTTTTTTATTTTGGAAGCTTTTTGTTTTCTATTATTTTGGCACTTTTTATGAAGAATTTTGATTTTTATTTGATATGACAATCAAGGATGTTACACCCAATCTTCTTAGTATTTAGGAATGTAATGTTCCCATATTTATTTTATCTCAACAAAAGTTAATTCTTTTATTTGGTTATATTTCAATGTTACTTTAAATCTCTTCTTATTTGAGCATCACATCACCTAGATCTAATTATATTGCACTGGCAAAACTTATTTTTTTAACTTTAATTAAAACTTATGTAATATTAAAATAATAATATTTTTTATTTACTCATATTTACTTCAGTAATTTTCTTTTATGCCAACATAGACCTAATTGGGATGTAAAAAATCATCATTACACTCATTTGAATGAGCTTTATCCTTTTAAATAATCATTTCCATATTCTAAATAAGTTATTTTTTTGTATTGGTAGCATTTAGGAGGGAATTTAAATTTTATATGATTTCATTATTCAATATGTTACACTTGTTCTCCATTATATTTTGCAATGTAACATTCTTATAAAATTGACAACATTTCTTCAAATATTTCGTTTTAATTTCAAAATATTTTATATACTCTAAATCTTCTCTCAAGTGACATTTTGCATCACTTTGGATGTTTACATTGCCTTAATGTGCTCATTGAAGTTGAATATTTATTTTTTTAATATAATAATAATAATTCTTTGTTTATTTGTATTTAATAACTTCGATAATTTTAATCAATATCTGATTAAGATGATACTTATGTCATTTGACTCATCTTAACAGGATCTACAATTAAAATATTCATTTCAACATTTTTAAATCTTTTAAATTTAGTAGTTTTTGCATGCTTTATCAGCCATGTTGATTTGTACTTGATTTTATTAATGAGGATGTTAACAATTGATCCTCTTATTGTCTTGGAAAGCAACTTTTGAGCTTAAGTTATCTCATTTCTGCAAATATTTTTCTTTGACTTATTTTCATTGTTAAGTAACTATAATTCTCATCTTGTGCTACTTTTAATTCCCTTTGATTTTACTATACAACTTTGATTCAATTATTCTTTGTTTAGCCTTAAAACATACTTATTATCAAAGCAGTAATTGCCTTTTATTTAAGCTTACTTTTTTTTGTTATTCATGTTAATTACACATAAGGTTTGATCCAGATGAAATAGACATCGTTATACTTTTTTTGATGAGCAAATAGAATCAAATATTAATTTTTTTATTTTCGATATTCTTAACAATCTTTTTACATCTTTATGAGACATTTTAAATGATACATCAATTAATGATCAAGGATTCTATACTAGATCTCTTTAATATTGTAAAACTACACTTTTGAGAATAATTTATCTCTATTTTTTAAATTATTTTCATTGATTTTGCTACTTTTAGGAAACTTTAATTCTCCTCTATGGTTACCATTAAATTTTCTTATTTTTTTATATATAATACTTCAATTAATCTTATTTTAGTTTTAATATTTATTCAATTATTTTCAAAATAATAATTTATTATTATTATTTATTCTTATTTATTTAGGATATGGATACAAATTCTAAACATCATTCCATCGAGTAGAAACAAACATGGTTGTCCTCATCTTAATGAGCAATATCCAATGGATCTTTATTTTTTATTTTTGATTTTCTCATTTTCAATGTTTCTTGTTTATAACACTATTTTTTCCATACCACACTTGATGATTGAGGATGTCACAGTCAATCTCTTTACTATTTTGGAAAGAAAATTTCCCAAATAATTTATTTCATTTTTTTATTTTTTTTCCTTTGATTTGCAATTTTTTTTTGTAACTTTAAGTCACCAATTATGTGATGTTTATGTCACCTCTATTTGGTTGGATTACGTTGCTCCAACATCTCACTTTCCTAATTTATTTAATACTTAAGTAATATTAAAATAAAAATTATTAATTATTTATGTTTATTTATGAAAATTTGGATTAATTCTTAATAACTCTTTATCAAGATGAAGCAAATATTTTTTGATTCACTTCATGAGATCTATTAATTTAAATATTCCTTTTAATACTTTTTAATATTCTTTTTTTTATGTGTTTTTCACACTTTAGAAGGTATTTCAATTATACCTAATTTGAAGATTGAGAAAATTACACTCAATATTTATAGTATCTTGTAATGCAACATCCTTATACAATTTATCTCATTTATGAAAATGTTTGTCTTTGACTTGGTTCTATTACCTTGTAACTCTATATCTTCTCTTGAGTGGCCATTACACAATTTGATTGTATAATATTAGACATTTTTTATTTGACATATTTAATCATTAGTATGTATCACTTAATATTAAAATAAAATTTAATTTATATTTATTATTATTTATTTTTTTAATTTTGAAGTATTTCAAAATAAGATTCTATCGAGATCAAATAAACATCATTCGAGTTATCATCAGAAACATTATGAAATTAAATATTTATTTTTCTATTGTTAAGTATTTTACTTTATAGATTCTTTGTGCACTTTATGAAAAACTTCAATTCATACCACATTCCATAGTGAACGATGTTGTACATGATCTCCTTGATATCTTATAATACAGTTTTAACATGGAATTTATCTCATTTCTTAAGTTTTTCACATTAATTTTGATATCTTACAATGTAACTCTAAATCTCCTTCTATGCAAGCCTTGCATTATTTGTATTTTGTTACATTACATTGCTTCAATTTAACTCATTTCAACATAATATATATTTACTTAATATAAAAAATATTTTTTACTATTCATATGTTTTTTTGTAATTTGTAGTAAGTCCAAATGAGATTTGATCGAAATGAAAGAAATTTCATAGGACTTGTTTTGATGTTCTCTATGAGGCATGTTGATTCATACTTGATTTGGTGATGATGGATCATACTCGATCTCCTAAGTATTTTGGAATTTAAATTTCTTATACAATTCATCGTATTGCTTAAAAAGGTTTTTCTTTGATTATTGTTATATTACAATGATTTTATTTATCTTATTCAAATTCCTCCAATATTAAAATTTTAATTTATTGTATTATACTTATTAGTTTTCTATTTGTAATGCAACTTTCCTTGATAATTTATATCATTTTCTCATGTTTTTTACTTTGCTTTTTATATATTATATGTAACTCAAAATCTCCTCTCATGTGACCTCTACATTGTTTTGAATTTATTATATTTTCTTGTATAAATTTATCTCACTTCAACTTTTATATTTATTTACTTAATATTAAAAAAAATAATTATTATTCGTTATGTGTATCTTCTTTTATATTCTTGGTAATTCTCAAAATTCCTGATTAATAAGCGACATCTAATTAAATATTTTTTAAAATTTTTTTGCTTTTATATTTATATATATATTATTTTCTAATGTTTTGGTAGCTTGTACAAGGGAATCTGATATGTAACAGATTTGGTGAATGAGTAAGTTACAAGTTATCTCCTACCTATATTGGAATGCAATTTTCTTATAAAAAATATCACATTTCTTCTCCAAGGACCTTAACATTATCTTCAATTTTGTACACTGAATTCCTTTAGTTTATGTCATCCAAGCATTAATTTTTATTAACTTTATTTTCAAAATTGTTGATATTTATTTTTATTTACTTTTGAAGTTCATACTAATTCTAAATGTCATCAGATTGACACATAAAAAGCATCAATGGACTCACCTTGATGATCTCAATCCAATTATTTATTTGTTTCTTTTTTAATAATTTATTTTCTTTTTATTTTGGTTGATTCATGTGATATTTTGATTTGTACCGAATCTAATGTTTGTGAATGTCGCACTTGATGCACTTCATATCTTAAAATGCAACTTTCTCATACAATTTACATCATTTCTACAAGTTCTTGGCTTTCATTTGGTTACATTATTATGCAACTCCAAATGACATCATGTGTGACTCATCTTGATAAGCTATATCTAATTAACTATATATTTTTGGAGATATTTCATTTTTTTAATTTTTTGCATGATTTGTGAGACATTTGCTTCATACTTGATTTGATGATTGATGATATTATGCTCAATCTCTTTAGTATCTTGGAATTTAATTTTTTTACAAAATTTATCTCATTTCTACAATTTTTTTTTCTGTTATATATCTATATAACTACAAATGTCTTACGGTGTGTGACCTCTACATTACCTTAATTTGGATATATTTTGTTGCTTTAATTTATATTTTTCTCAATAATAATATATATTGAGGTAACATTAAAATAATAAATTTTCATTAGTATGGTTATTTTCTTTAAGAGTTAGCAATAAGTTAAGCATTGTGTGATCGAGATGAAATAAATGTCTTTAGACTTGTCTCATTGAGATTTATTCAATTAATTAACCATTTGTTTATTTTTAAATATTGATTTTTTTTATTTTTTTGATAATCATTGTGAGGAATTTCTATTTGTACCTTATTTGAGGATTAAGATTGTTATACTTGATCTCCGTATCATTAGAGAATGAAACTTTCCTACATAACTTATTATGCAATTCTAAATCTTTTCTTTTGCCATATTCACTTCGTTTTTATCTCATTCAAATTTAATATATATCTTTTTTAACATAAAAATAATAATTTATTTCTATTTATGGATATCTAAATTGCTAATTTCTAATAATTTTCATTAAGGTAGGTATAGATGAATCAAAGTCATTAGACTTGGATCAACAAGCTCTATCTAAATAAATATTATTTATTATGTTTTTATATATTTTAGTTTCTTCGGTTTTTGTAAGTTTAAGAAGGTATTTCATTTTCAACATCATCTTATGATCAGGTATGTTACACTTGATCTACTCACTATCTTATGATATAATTTTCTCAAATAATTAATTTTAATTCTTTGGAATTTTCACTTTGGTCTTGTTATATTACAGTGCTTTAATTTATCTTATTATAGTTTTAATATATATATATATATATATCTTCTTAATATTAAAATAAGAATTTGTTATTATTATGTATATTTTTATTTGTAATATGCATTAATTCCAAACAAGGTTTGATCGAGGCAAAACAAATTACATTGCAGTTGTCCCACCAAGCTCTATGCAATTAAATATCCATTTTTGTTAAGAATATTATATTATTGGTTGATTTGGTATGTTTTTTGTGACATTTGGATTCATACCAAATTTGCTAATCGGGAATGTTACAATAGATCTAGTTAGGAAATTGGAATGCAAATTTTTTCTACAATTTGTATCATTGATATAATCACACCAAGAATTAAAAAATCCTATATATCTAAATATTTAATTTTTTTTAATTTGATTTGGTCATGTTATTATATACCTCTAAATTCACTCTCATATGAAATTTTCATTATAATAAATTTGTTATATTATATTGTTTCAATTTTACTTATTTTTATTTATAAAATATTTTGCTAAATATTAAAATAGTATTTTTATTTTTATAATGCTAATTTTATTTTATAAACTATACTAATTCAAAAGGAGATCAAGTCATGATGAAACAAATACTACGTGACTCATCTTGATGACATATATTTAATTAGATATTCATTTTTATGTTTTTAAATATTTTTATTTTTTTTAATTTCTACATGTTATATAAGAAAGTTCTGTTTGTACAAGATTGATGATTAAGGATGGTACACTTGATCTCCTCATTATCTCAAAATTCAAATTTGTTGTACAATTAAATTTATTTCATTAATTTTCCCTCTGATTTCACTATATTCATATGAAACTACAATTCTCATCTCATCTGACCATTATATCATTTTGATTTGTTATATTATGTTAGTGAAGTTATCTCATTTTAGCTTCAATACATATTTACATAACACTAAAATAATCTTTTTTTGCTATCTATTTAAAAAGTTTTTATTTTTATGATTTGTAGTATTACAAAAGAGGTACAATCCAAACAAACAAAAATTTGTTATACTCACTGCAAGAAGCTAAATTTAATTCAACCTACTAAGGGGATTGAGTGGAAAATTATTAGTCATAAAAGCCGTGTACAAATTGATGTGCCTCATAAACCATGCCAAATGTCATGAAAATAAAATATTTAAAAAATATATAAAATAGTATATCTGATGTAATAGACCTCGTTAAGATAATTCAAATGATGTTTGTTTCATTTTGATTTGAGCTAATTTTGAGATACTAAAAATTACAAAGCAAAAAAATCACAAATAAAGTACTTTTTTACATTAAGTAAATCAATATTAAAGTGGAAATAAGAAACATTTAAATAATATACCTAAAAAATGAAAAATTTTTGAAGGTCGTACGAGAGGAGATTTAAAGTCATATATTAATATAACAAATTGAATAAATATAAATAATAACATATCCAAATCTAATTATAAAATTTGACGAAATGAGATAAATTATAGAAAAAGTCTTTATTCCAAGTAAGTAAGAAGATCGAGTGTAACATCCCTTATAATAAAATTATGTATAAATAGAAGTGATTCACAAATAATTTAAAACTTCTTAAAATAAAATATTTAAAAAATTAAAAAAAGAACACTTAAATTAATCTTTCTAATCAAGGTGTATAAGATAATGTTTGTTTTATATTTTTTAGATCTCCTTTAGAATTAAATTGAATTATGAATTTAAATAAGAAAAATTCATAACAAATATTATTTAAAGACTAAATAAACATATATTAAATGAAAAATTAGGTAAGTTAAACGAAAGTTATATATCATAATTGAAGTAATGGAAAGGTCTCGCAAGGTGTGATTGGAGTTTCATTGTAATATATCCAAATCAAAAAAAATTTAAGAAAATGAAATAAATTTGATGGGAAAGTTTGACTCGACAATACTATGGAGATTGAGAGTAATATTCTCAATCATAAAATCAAGAATGAATAAAAATCTCTTGCAAATTGGGCAAAATTTTAAGAAAACAAAATAGTTTAAAATATATAAATGCCCATTTAATTTCAAGAGGTTCCTAACATAATTCTAATGATATTTCTTTTCTTTTCTTTTCAAGTTGATCTCACTTGAAATTATTAAAAGTCACCAAATAAAAAATCTTTAAATATTTCTAAAAAATAAATATCAATATTAAAATAATATCTATTAAATAAATGTGAAATAATATAATTAAAGACAAGTAAAGGTCAAATAGTTGGGGATTTGGAGCTATATATATTGAATGAAAAAGTTGCATTTAAAGATATTCAAAGACTTGATTTTGACATTCTCGATCGTTAAATTAGGTATGAATAGAAATATCACTTAATGCATACCAAAACCTTAGAAAATAAAGTATTTACATATATAAATTAATTTCATATCGCTCATCAAAATGTGAACCATAATGTTTTCTTTGACCCAATTAGACCTTATTTGTGATTGCTATGATTTTCCAAATAAAACAAGTATTAATAATAATAAAGTTAAATTTTAATATTAATTAAATATATTCAAAAGTTTGAATGAATTTATTTGAAATATTTCAATATAACAAAATCAATGCAATGTAAAAAGAAGAGAAAAATTAGAGATTCAAAGTGATGTAATGAAATTTAAGTAAAAAAATTAAAGTGAGGCAAATTGTATAATGTAGTTACATGCCAAGATACTAAGAATATCATGTGTAACATGCTTGGTCATCAAATATGGAATGAATCATAATAGTTTATAAATCTTATCAAAACACTACAATATAAAATATTAAAAAATATTTATACATAAGAAAATACTTATTTAGAAAGAGCGCAACAATATAAGTCCAATGATGTTTTCCTTCTCTCCATTAGGTCTTTTTTGGATCTCTGTTGAATTAAAAAATTATATAAGCATAAATTATATAAAGTTATTATTTTAATTCTAGTAAAATATATATTGAAAAAGAAATAAGGTAAATTAAAGTTATGTAATATAATTAAATCATGACGATGTAAAGATCACATGAGAACAAACTTTGAGTGATATAGTAATATAACCAAATCAAAGTAAAAGGTTGATCGAATGAGATACATTATATGGGAATGTTTGCTTTCTTTGGTACTAAGTCGATCGTGCAAAATATCTTCGATTATCAAATATATATGAATGAAAAAAGCACTTCAAATATTCTATAACCCAAATGATGTTTGTTTTGAAATTAAAAATACATATATAAAAGAACTTATTATATTAATATGTAATAAGCTAAAATAAAAAAAAAATTGAGCAATGTATTCTAACCAATTTAAGGTGTCATAAATGCCACACTAGTGATATTTGTAGTTATTTAGTAACTTAACAAAAAAAAAAGAAATATATTTTACTAAATAGATAAATTGTATGTAAAAATTCTATTCTATAATACTAAGAAGGTTTAGTTTAATATTCCATGTTGTTAAATAAAGTGCAAATTGTAATATTATGAAAAAAATTCTAAAATCTCTTGAAAAAAAAGTAGTTTAAAAATATATAATTGATTATTTCACTGATAGCGCTCATTGAGCGAAATCCAACAACATTAATTTCTTCTACATCAAATTGTATTTGGAATTAGTATGAACGACCAAATTAAAAAAGAATAAATAAAAAAAAATTGCTATTTAAATATTAACTATCTATATATTATAAAAGAAATGCTATGATTTGAAGTAATGTAATACAACCAAATCAAAGTCATATAAAAGGCTCATGATAAGAGATTTTATGTTACATTGAAATATGACCAAATCAATGCAAAATACTTGAAGAAATATGATAAGTTTTAAGAGAATATGCTTTCCAACAAATTAAGGATTTCAAGTTTAACATCCTCAGTCATGAAATAACTTACAATTGAAAATATCTCATAAACAAACTAAAACACTAGAAAAACAATTTGTAAAACTTTAAAAAATGAATACATAATAGGAAGAGCTGATGAAGACAAGTCAAACAACGTATGCTTTCTCAGTCAAGCCTGAAATGGAATTATACAAATTAGCAAATAAAAAAATAAATAATCTTTTTCATTTTAATATTAAGTAAATATATTTCAAAGCTCAAACGATTTAAGTTGAAGCAATACAATGTAATGAAATCAAAGTTATGTAAAGGTGATGTAATAGGATAATATGAGTTTCAAAGTAATATAATAAAAGCAAAGCAAAATAGTTTAAGAGCTAAGAAGATCTAGTGTAATATTCTTGGTTTTCAAATTAAGTACGAATAAAACTATCTTACAAATTGTGTAAAAATCTTACAATGTAAAATATGTTAAAATTTAAAATGAATATATTATTAGAGAACACTCACCAAGAAGAGTCTAATGACAATTATTTCAACTAAATTGCACATCATATGGAATTATTATCAATTACTTAAGTAAATAAGCATCAATAAGAATACATTATTATTTTAATAATAAATAAATCAATATATGTTTATTCTAAAATGAGTTCTTTGAATTAATGTAATATGATAAAATCATAACATTATAAAGTTCACTTGAGAGGTGAATGAGAACTTAATAGTTGTACAACCAAATTAAAGCAAAACTTTTAAAGAAATGTGATAAAGTCTTTAATGAAGGTCGATTCCAAGATATTATGGAGATTGAGTACAATATTCTCGATCATAAAATCATATTTAAATAAAACATCTCTCAAAAATAATAAAAAAAATGAAATATTTAAGAAAAATGAATATTTAATTGGGTGGAGCTCATCATAGAGAGTCCAATGATGTTTGTTTCATTTCTAGTTGATGTCATTCAGAATTGCTCTTAATTACTAAAGTAGTTAAGTATTAATAGTAAATTATTATTCAAATAATAGATGTATGTATATATATATATATATTAAAGTTTAAATAAGATAAATTAGAACAAAATAAAAGTATTGTGAAGGTCACGTGATAAACAATTTTGTGTTAGATAACAATATAAAAAACCCAAAATAAAAAAATTTTATTACTGAGGTAAAACATATAGGAAAGTTACACCCATAGATATAAAGGAGATCATGTATAACATACTCGACCATAAAATCAGTTATGACTTAAAACATTTCAAAAATCATGAAAAAAATTAGAAAATTAATATTTTAAAATATAAAATAATAGTTAATTGGATTTAAGTCTTTAAGATTAGTTTAGAGATGTTTGTTTATTCACAATCAGACCACATTCAAAATTACAATGAATTAAAATTTTAAACAAGAATAAAAAATGGTAAATTCCTACTTAAATGTTATGTAAATAATAGCTGTTCTAAAATGAGATAAATTAAAGTAATATAATAAAGGTAAATCAACGTGATGTGGAGGCCACATGATATGACACTTAGAGTTAAATGTTAAAGCAATGAAATTCCCAAAGAAATTTGTACGAATTAGCAAAATATTTCAAGAAAATTGAGTTCTATGATACTAAGGAGATCTTAAGTGACATTCAATCATTAAATTTGGCATGAATTAAAATATCTCAAAGAATATGTCAAAATCATAGAACAAAACATTTAAAACTATAATAATGAATACTTAAATTCGTAGAGGTCATCGAGATGAGGCTAATGACATTTTTTGTCTCGATTGGACGACATTTTGGATAATTGTCAAATACTAAAACAAATAAACAACACTTATAATTAGATTTTTTTTAAAATAAAGTAAATAAATAATAAGGATTAATTAGATCATTTCACTCAATTTAATATAATAGAATCAAAGAAAAGTAAATTTTAAATAAGATGAGATATAGAGTAACATAGTAATATGACCAATTTAAGGAAAAAAATTAACTGATGTGATAAATTGTGTTGGAAAACTGCATTGCATGATACTAAGGAAATGGAACCTGACAACCTTTATCATCAAATTAGGCAGGAGTTGAAAAATCATATAAAACATATGGAAAAAATAAAAAAATAATTATTTTAAAAATAAATATTTAATATTGTAGATCTTATTGAGACTAATCATATGAGATTTGTTTTATCTCTTCCAAAAATCATTATGAGTTACTATAATTTTCTAAATAAAGCCAAAAATTATTAATTTCTTTATATATATATATATATATATATTAAATTAGATAAATTAAAATAATATAATACAACAAAAATAATAGAAAATTTTGAAGATATTACATAATCACTACAAAAAAGTTACAACATAAATTACTAAATAGATTGGGAGTTGTATTATTGATCATGAAAATATGGTTCAAATTGAAATGTCATAGAAACCATAGAAAAAGGCATGAATATAAAATATCTAAAAATATCTAAGCAAGATATTTTAATTGATCTGATTACATTTATGATTACTACTAACTACCACACAGAAATAAAAAAATGTATTTTCCTAATATCAAGTAAATAAATACAAAAGCTAAAATGAGGAAATTTTAGTAATATATGAGAAAATCAAGGACTTATAATTATCATAGAAGAGAAGATACAAAGTCACATATTAATACAGAAAAAGCAAACTAAAAAATTCAATTAATCAGATAACTTGAGTGGGAAAGTTTCATTACAAGATACCAAGGAGATATATTTTAGCCATTTTTGTCAACAAATATGGCATTTATTAAAATATATTGTTAAGCATGCCAAACCTTTGAAATAAAATATTTGGAAATGCAAAACTAACTATTAATTATATTGATACCATCAAGATGAGTTCCATCAACGTTTCTTCCCTCAATCAAACTTCCTTTGAAATTACAAATAATTTCTAAATTAAATACTTATAAATAGTAATATATTTTGTTTAAATTTTAAGTAATCTTGTGCCACAACTTAAATGAGATAAATTTAGGCATTTTAATATGTTCAAACAAAAATTATATCATGCTCATAAGAGGGAGTATCAGAGTTTCAACTTTATTGAACCAATTATGAGTTTAAATTTGAACAAAATGAGAGTGTAAGAAACTGATGCAATCCGAGATGATAAGGAGATCGACTATAACTTCCACAATGATCAAATCACGTATGAATAAGAATATTTAGTAACTAATTAAAAAATAGTATTAGATAAAATAATTAAAGAAATTAAGAAAGAATATTTTCTTAGATAAATCTAGTCTAGACATGTCTAACAATGTTTGTTTCATAAGTATTGCATCACATCTTGAATTACTTCAATTAAGAAAATAAATGAGGTAAATTGTAATATTATATGATGAAATATGGATCATGTAATGTCATAAAAGAAGATTATAAGAGGATTATATGACTATCTTTCTGATACAATAAAATAAAAGAAAAAATTAGAAAAAATAAGGTAAATTATATAGGTCAACAACATTTGGTGATCTTAAGTATACCATGTTTGGCACTGTCAATGTCAAATCTTGTACATAATGAAATCTCTTGTAAACTATAAAAAATTTTGAGAAAATTAATTACATAAAAATATGAAAAAGGATACTTAATTTCATAGTACTCATTAAGATGAGACTAAAGATATTTATTTTCATATAAAGTTGACATTGCTTGGTAATATTTTGAATTTCAATTTTAAAATGAATAAATAACCAAAAAAAAATTTACTATTAAGTAAATATATACTAATAATAAAATAAGGTTAATTGAACAAATTAATAATAACAAAAGCAACAATAGATAAAGGACACATGATGAGGGATTTAGAGTCACATAAATTTTATGGAAAAATTGTGTTAGAAGATAAAAAGAAGCTCCAGTGGAACACTCTCAATCATTAAATAAGGTATTAATTGAAATTTCACACAAATCATGCCAAAGCTCTAGAGAATAAATTATTTAAAGATACAAAAGCTACTATTTAATTTGATAAAGGTGCCCCAATGTGCACCATGATGTTTATTTCATGTTAATATAAATTTTTTAGAATTATTATGATTAACAAATTAACTTAATGCAAATAAAAATAATTTATTGTTTCTAGATTAAGTAATTTTATATTAGAGGGAAAACAAGATAAATAAAAACATTATAATACTACCAAATGAATGTGATGTCAAGCTCATATGAGGAAAACTAGAGCTTCATAGTGATATAATAAAATTTAAGCAAAGAAAATAAAGAAATGAGATAACTAAGAAAAAATGTTGCATTCTAAGATACTATGGGTAAGAAGTGTAGCCTCCTCAATCATTAAATAAAACACAAATTTTGATGTTTTATTAAACTTGCCAAAACCCTAGAAAATAAAAGATATATATTAGGAATAATTTTAAATTATAAAAGTAAACAAAAATAAATAGCAATAAATTATTTCTTTAATACTAATAAAATATAAATTAAAGTTGAAATAAGTAAAATTGAAGGAATTTATTATAACCAAATCAACATGAATAATTTCATTTCATAATAATATAACCATAATAAATTTTTAAATTTGAAGAAATGAAATAAATCTCATAGAATAGTTTCTTTTTAAAAGGATAAGGAGATTGTGTGTAATATTTGGCTCCCAAATCAATTACAATTAAAATTTCTTGAAAGAATTTAAAAAATATAGAAACTAATTTTTTAAAATTATAAAATTAAATACTTAATTATGTATAGAATCTTAAGATAAGTCTAACGATATTTGTTTGATAGGTCACATGATAAGGGATTTAGAATTATAGAGTAGTATTACTAAATTAAGGTGAAGAATGCTAAAAAAGTAAAATGTTATGGCAAAATTTCATTCAATACACTAAAAAGATTGATTGTAGTATACTAAATCATAAAATAAAGTACAAATGAAATTATTTTATTAATCATAATTTAATTTTCTAAAATAAAATATTTAAAATATAAAAATGAATATTTGATTGTATAAAGCACATTAAAATGACTCCAATGACATTTTTTTCATCTCCATCAATTATCATTTAGAAATACTGTGAATCACCTAACTAAGTGATAAAACATAATAATAAATTATAATTTTAATATTAATTCAACATATATGTATATATGGTAAAGCTAAAACAGCATAAAGTGATGCATCTTAGTATATCAAAATGAAAGTAATGTAAAGGTAACTTCAGAGGAGTATTAATGGTTCAATATAATTTAAACAAATGAAATGAAAAAGTGTTAGGAAATGAGCAAAATTTTATTTAAATGTTTCTTTCCACAATACTAAGGACATTAATAGTAATATCCTTAATTATTTAATTTGAACCAAGTTGAATCATAATGCGTGCAAAATTCATAAAACATGAAAAAATATTCAATTAGATAGAGCTCATCATGACAAGTTGAATGATTTTGTTTCATTGTTATTGGACTTCATTTTAAATTGCTATGAATTATCCATGTAAATAAACATAAATTATAAGAAATTCCTTATTTAGAATTAACTACGTACATATTAACATTGAAATGAGATAATTTGGAGCAATGTCATATAACCAAATAAAAGTGTTATAGTAGCCAAGCTAGATGTGATTAAAAGTGACATAGTAATAAAAATAAATAAAAATTAAAAAAATTTAAAATAGATATATTATAGTGGAAAGTTGAATTCCATGATATTAATGAGAATGAGAATAACATCCTCGATCATCAATTAAGGTACAAATTCAAATATCTCGTAAGGTATGCTAAATCTGAAAAAACTTAAATGTATAAAATAATAAAAAATAAATAAATATTTAATTAGATGGATATCATCAAGAAGAACATCAGGACGTTTCATTTGTCTCCAACAACAATGTTGGGAGCAATAACTTATTACAAAACTAAATAAAAAATATTAACAAATTATAAATTCAAAAATAAATAAATTTATATTAAATTTGAAACTACAAAAATTGAAACTATGTAATTTATCCAAATCAAACTAATGTAAAGCCCCATTCCAAGCAACTAAAGTGATTGAATGAAATGTTATCAATTATCAAAATAAAATACAAATATAAATATCTCATAAAGTATGTTAAAAAAAGAAAATAATTTTTTAAGAATATAAAAAATAAGTTACAATGGTAAATTAGCCTAAATATTAACATATTATTTTGTAATATATAGTAAATTATTATTGAATATGGAATGTCATAAATTTAAGCAATGTAATAGAACTAAAATAGTCACATGCAAACATAATAGAAGAGGTTTATACATATTTAACACAAATAAGCAGATAAATTTTACAAGAATATTGAATTTCATGATGCTAAATAAATCTAGTGTAAGGTCCTTGATTACTAAATGGGGTATGTACCAAAATATCTTACAAGTTATTCAAATATCCTCGAAAATAAAGTATTAAAAAATTTAAAAATATATATTTAACAAGGCAAATGTTTTTGAGATAGGCTAAATGACATTTCTTTCATCTAGATAAAACCTTGTTTGGAAATTTGGTGAATTAAAAAAATTCAATAATCAACAGTAAAATTAAATTAATAGTTTTTTACTTGGTGAATATATATCAAAATTGAGATGACTTTTATTTAAGCAATTTAATATAGCCAAATAAAATCTTTATCTAGGTCATAGTATTGGACATTTGAAGTTACATAGTAACACAAACAAATAAAAGTAAATTTTTAATTATGGATAAATTACTTGGAGAAATTTTCATTCTAAGATACTAAGGACATCTAGTGTAATATTATTGATCATTAATTTAGGCAAGATCAAAATATCATATAAAATATATTAAATTTCTAGATAATTAAATATTTAACATTATCAAAATCAATATTTAATTTCATAGATCTCATAAACACTACTCCAATAATATTTGTTTTGTCTATTTCACACCACATTTAAAATAACTATCATTTATCAAGGTAAATAAGCATAAATGATAATAAATTTTTAGTTTATTATTAAGTAAACAATATTAAAGATTAAATATGATAAATTGAAGTAATTTAATATAAGCAAATCAAAGACATGTAAAGGCAGCATAGGAGGAGATTTAGAGTTACATTACAATATAAAAAAATTAATGCAAAAATAATTGAAAGAATGAGATAACTAAAAATCATCAAAGACTATGTTGTAAATCACTACAAATTATGAAAAAAAGTAATTATAAGTAATAATATATTAGTATTTCAATAGTAGGAAACATATATTAGAGCTAAAAAAACATAATTTGAAACAACGTTATACAACTAAAACAATGTGATGTAAATTTCCAATGAGAGTGGATTTAGAGAATAATATAATATAATGGCATCAAAAAGAAACTTTCGAAGAAGTGACAAATTCTATTGAAAATGTTCTTTCCAAGGTACTTTGGAGATCATGTATAACATCCTAGATCATCAAATTACATAAGAATCAAAATTTTTAGTAAAGCTTTCTAGAAATCTAAAAATATATTGGAAAAAATAAAATAAAAATTTAGTTTGATATAGGACATCGAACAATATTTATTTTATCCTTATATGATAACATTTTGAGTTACTACAAATCATCAAATTAAATAAGCATAAATAGTAAAAAATTATTACTTTAATATAGAAAGCTATTAATGCTAAAATGAAGTAAATCCAAAAATTATAACATATCAACAAAAATGTAATGGCCATTTGGGAGTAGAGTTAGAGTTACAATGGAATATAACTAATTCAAAGGAAAAAAATTCAAGAAATTAGATATGTTGTACTTAGAAGTTGCACTACATGGTACTAAGGAGATTGATCATAACATTCTTGATCGAACCTCATGTTAAATTACCTCACATTACCAATGCAAATAAGCATAAATTGTTATCAAACATTATTTTACTTTTAAGTAAATAAATATAAAAGGTTAATATAAAGGGAAGTAATGTAATAAACCAAATCAAGATGGGGTAAAGATCACACAAAAGGAGAATTAAATTGAAGTAGTAATATAACCAATTCAGAGTAAAAATTTTTAAGAACTAAAATAAATTATGTGGGAAAGTTGCTTCTAATACTAAGGAGATCAAGTGAAATATCCTCAATCATCAAATTAACTATGTTTCAAAATCCACAATCAAGAATGCCAAATCATATAAAATAAAAAAATTAAAATATAAAAGAATAAATACATTAATGAACCTAACATATTAAAACAAGTTCGATGGCTTCTATTACATATTAATCAGACATTGTTTGGAATTCAAAAGAAATGCTCCAATGAATATGCTTAAAAAATAATAAATAATAATAATAATAACAAAAAAGTATGTTTATGTGAAGGACACAGAAAGATAAATTCAACCAATGTAATTCAATAAATTCTATGCATGTTGTGGGCCGCAAATAGGAAAATTAGAATAACATAGCAATATGGCAAAACTAATGTGAAATATTTATAGAAGTCAAATGAGTTAAATTGAACTAAAATGTTGAATACGTAAAGATTATTGAATAAAATATAACAACATTGATTATAAAATCAGGTATGAATAAAAATCCCTCATAAAGTATGCAAATCCCTAAAACAATTTTATGAATATATAAAAATTAATATTCAATTCATTGTAATTCAGTGATAAAACTATAATGGTGTTTGTTTCATCGCGATAAAAACTCATTTAGAATTATAGTAAATTCCTAAACTAAATAATTTTAAAATTGAAAAAATTATTGTTTTAATTAAAAACGAATATAATAGAAAGGTGAATGAAGCAAAATTGGTGTATTGTAGTATAAATAAAACAATGTGATGTTAAGGTAACATGAGAAGAAAATTTTTTTTGTAATATTTTCACCAAATCAAAGTGAAAGAATTGAAGAAACAAGATAAATCATATGGGACGATTAATTCCAAATTATTAAAAAGATCAACTATAATATCCAAGATCCTCAAATAAGTTATGTTTCAAAATATCTTATAAAACATAATAAAACCCAAAAATATGTGATATTTAAAAATGGAAAAAAAATAGTTAATTACATTGACGTTTATGAGATGATTGTGATGACATTTTTTTAATATATCTCATTAACAATTACTACAAATTACTATTTTAAATAATCATAAATACTAATAAAATATAATTATAAAATTTAGGTAAAAATTCTTTAAAGCTTAAATAAGAGAAACTAAAGCAACATAAAATGGGATCTAAAGCATAGTAGAAAGAAGATTAAGCATTACATAGTTATATAACCAAATGAAAGCAAAAATTTGGAGAAATGAAAAATGTTTTATAAGTATTATTTTTTCTAGGATCCATGACATTTAAGAGATAGACAGTAACATCGATGATCATCAAATTAGGTACAAATAAAAAATGTTTCATATCGCATGTAAAAACCATAAAACTTAAAATATTAAAATTGTAAAATTTGAAAATTTATTTGGTGAAGTGGTTATGTGAGTCAAACAACATTTCTTTTCACTGTATTGGACCTCATTTCAAATTGCTATGAATTACCAAAATGAATATGAATAAAGATTAAAAATTGTTGCAATATTTAATAAATATAATAATTAAAGCTTAAATAAATTAAATTTTATTATTATAATATAAATCAATTAAAGTAATGTGTAAGGGGAGTAGGACTTAAAGATACGAAGGAGCTCGAGTGTTTCATTCTTGTTCATCAAAAAAGAGACGAAGCATAATGTCTCATAAAATATAATAAAATATAAAATATATTATGAAATAAGCATAAATAATGATAAATTCTTTTATTTATATTAAATAAATATTTATGAAAGTGAAAACAAGAGAAATTAGATTAAAGTATTTTAACCAAATCAAAGTGATGTAAAGGTTACAAGTGAGAAGATTTAGAATTTCATAAAAATTTAACTAAATGAAATAAAAAATTAGAAGAAATGAGATAAATTATTTAGAGAAATAGTTCTAAATGACATTAATGAGATCGACTATAACATCTTTGATCATCAAATCAAGTACAAATCAAAATTCCCATAAAGCACGCAAAAATATTTGAAATTATTAAAAATTATAAAGTTGAATAATTAATTAGATAGAGTTTGCTTAGATGATTCCAATGACATTTGTATTGTCTTCATCAAACAAAATTTTCAATTACTACGAAGTACCTGATAAAGTAAACAAAAATTGAAATAAATTATTATTTCAAAATCAAATAGATATATATTGAGGCCTAATGAAGTATATTTGTTGTAAAGTAACATAACTAATTAAAAATTATGTAAAGCATACATTAGAGTAGATTTATATTTATTTAGAAAAATAAGCAATTCAAAGTGAAAAACATGAAATAATAAAACTTTTATAAGGATGTTGCATTTCGTGATACTAAGAGGATCAAGTGTAACATGCTCAACCATTATATATGGAACAAATCAAACTATCTTGTAATCCATACAAAAATCTTACCAAATTATTTTTTTAAAAAATATATAAAAATGAATATTTAATTACATAAAGCACATCGAGGCAAGGCCAGTGATGTTTGTTACTTTTCCAACTGTTGTCGTTTGGAATTACTATAAATTATTAAATTAAATAAGTAAAAGTAATAACAAATTATGATTTTAATATTATGACAACATATATATATTAAAGCTAAAAAAAGATAAATTGAAGCATTTTAATATTACAAAATGAAACTGATCTAAACATCACATTAGAAGAGTATTAAAGTTTCTTAGTAAAACGACCAAGTCAACAAGAAAAGTATGATCAAAGTTACTACACTCGATCTCTTGAGCATATTGGAATGCAACGTTCCAATAAAAGTTATCAATTTTCTTCTAATTGGGTTCTTTGATTTGGTTGTACTATACCTTTACATTACATCGATTTATCTTAATTCAACTATATTGTTTACTTAATGTAAATATAATAATTTATAATGTTTTAAATTTATCTTCTTTTGTAACTAATAGTAGTTCCAAATGTGAAATGATCAAGGAAAAGTAAATATTATTAAGCTTATATAAATATGCTCTATAAAATTAAATTTTATTTTTAAAAACTTTATAAATATTTTATTTTTTGATGTTTTGAAATGGTTTATGAGAACTTTGGATTCTTACATGATATGACAATCAAAGCTACTACACATGATGTACCCGTTATCATGGATTGCAACTTCTTAAACAATTTATCTTATTTTTTTACAATTTCCCCTTTGATTTAGTTTTATTACTTTGTAAATCTAAATCTCTCCTATTCTAACCTCTTCATTGCCTTTATTTGGGTATGTTAGATTACCTTAATTTGTCTCATTTAAAATTTAATATATATGTATTTAATATTAAAATAATAATTTATTATGATTTATGGTAATTCAATTTGGTAATTTGGTTTAATTCCAAATGAGATTTGATCAACACAAAACAAACATCATTAGAGGCATGCAGATATGCTTTATCAAATTGAATATTCATTTTATAACTATAGATATTTTATTTTATATGAATTATTCCTACCTTATGAAATATTTTGTTTCATACATGATTTGAGGAATAGAGATGTTAAAACACAATCTCCTTCTTATCTTGGATAGTAACTTCTCAACATAATTTATCAAATTTCTTCAAAAACTTTTCATTTAATTTAATTATAATACTAAGAAACTCTTATTATCCTATGTTGTCACTTTTACATCTCTTTGATCTGGCTATATTTCACTACTTAATTTACCTTATTTCAACTTTTATAAATTTTTTTGTAATAACAAAACACTAATTTACTATTATTAATTCTCATTTAATTTAGTAATTTATAATATTTAAAAATGAGATCTCACAAAGCCTAATAATCATTGTTAAACCCAACTCAATGAGCTTTATCCAAGAAAATATTTTTATTTTTATTAATTTTTTTTCTAGTATTTTTATATTTTTTATGAGTCATTTTCATTTGTACTTGATTTAACATTCGAGATTATTATACAAAATCTTTTTTATATCTTATAATGAAAATTTCATGTACAATTTATCTCAATTTTAAAAAAATTTTAACTTTGATTTTTTTAATTACTTTGTAAACCTAAATTATTGTTATTATGGCTTTTGAATTTCTTCAATTTGGCTCTATTTATTTAATTTTGTTATTTGTAATAATTACAATGAATGTCTGATCAAAACAAAACAAAAGTCATTAGACTTATCTTGATGTGCATTATCAAATTAAATGTTGATTTCTTTTTAATTTTTTTATATTTTTGATTTGTTTTAAAAAAATTATTGTCATTTATACATGATTTAATGGTAAAGGATGTTATACATGACTTCCTATGTATCTTGAAATAAAATTTTCTTGCACCATCTTTCACATTTCTTCAAATATATCTCTTTGTTTATTTTGGCCTCAATTTCTATCATTTCTTTGTTATATTATTTAGACAACATTAAAATAGAAATTTACCATTATTCATTACTTTTTTATTTTTTAATTAAAAAATAATTGTATAACATTTCTAATTGTAATACTACAAACTTTAGCACATCTCAATAATCTCTATAGAAATGACTTTTATTTTGTATCTCATTTTAGCTTTAATAATTATATTATTTCTTTTTAACATAATAATTTATTATTATTTATGCTTATTTGTTTTTATAGTTCATGAAAATTCTATCTAACACCAGCTGAAGATGAATCAAGTATCAATTAGATTCACTTTGTCAGGCACTATAAACTTTAAAAATAATTTTTATGTTTAAAAATTATTTTTTTCTATGATTTTGACATGTTTCATTAGGCAATTTGATTCATACATGATTTGATAATTGATTATTTTACACTCACTTGTCTTATTATCTTAGAATGCAACATCCAAAATAATTTAACATATTTTTCTTAAAACGTTTCACATTTATTTGAAAAAATTACATAGTTTAAATTTCTCTCACCTCGAACATTAAACTATACTTACATAATATAGAATTACTAATTTTGTAATGTTAATTGATAGTAATTTCCAATGTAGTTTGATGATGACAAATTAAGAATGACAAGACATTCCCCAATGAGCTTTATTATGAAGGTGTAATTCTTCTCCCATATAACCATTGCGCCACTTTAATTTTTTTTGTTGACTTGCTTCAAGTTATCTCCTTTCAACTTTAGTATAATACTTCATTTAATATTAAGGATAATTATTTACTATTTTTTGCTTATTTATTTTGTTAATTAGTAAAACTTCCAAATGAGGTCCAATGAAGGCATAAAAAGTCATTGGCTTGCCTTAATGAGATCTATTAAATTAAAAATCCATCCTTGTATTTCTAAATGTTTTATTTTCTATAATTTTAGCATGTTTAATGAGACATTTTAATTTTTACCTAATTTCACAAATAAGAATGTTAAACTTTATCTCCTAAGTATCTTAAAATATAACTTTCTCATACAATTTATCTTATTTCTTTGATTTTCATGCTTTAAAGTTTTTATACTATGATAAAACTCTAAATCACCTCTCATGAAATCCTTAATTTCATAATATTAAAAAAACTATTGTTATTTATTGTTACTTACATTGGTAATTAATAACAATTCTAAATGAGGTCATATTGAGATGAGGAAATTATCATTGGACTCATCTTATCGAGCTTGGTAAAATTAGATATTCAACTGTATATTTCTTAGTGCTTTTTTTCTAGGTGCTTGAGCTTGTTTTAGGTTTTATTTTGACTTTTAATCGAATTAATAATCTTGGATGTTACACATGATCTTCTTAGTATTTTGGAGTTCAACTTACCTATAACATTTATCATTTTTTTCAAATTTTTTGCTTTAGATTTTTAGCTTGCCCTAAAACTCGAGTTCTCCTCAATGAGATCTTTAAATCACCTTAGTTTACCTTTATTTGATTGATTAATTTTATTTAATTTCACCCTTAAAAAAATTATTTCATATTAATATAGAAATTTATTTATTTTTATGCTTATTTACTTTGGTAATTCATAAAATTTCTAATGTGTTCTAATATATTAGAAAAAACATAGTTGGACTCAACTGAAGGAGTTCTTTCAAATGAAGTAATCATTTTTATAATTTAAAAATTTCATCTAAAGATTAACATAAATGAAGCAGCATTTTGATTTGTACCTAATTTATCAATTAATGATGTTACAATATTTCTCCTTAATATCTTGGAATACAACTTTCCTATATAATTTATCTATTTTCTTCAAATATTTCATGGTGAGTTGGTTAAATTACTAAGTTACTCTAATTCTTTTCCTATGTGACATTTAAATTACATGATATGGTAAAATTATGTTCCTTCAAATTATATTTTTCCAGTTTTAATAAATATTTTTGTGACATCAAAATTATATTTAATAAGTTTTTTCCCTATTTAATTTAATAATCTAATAAATTCTAAACAAGGTATGATTGAGATGTATCAAAGGTTGTAAAACTAGTCTCAACAAGCATAATGCAATTAAATGTTGATATTTTTATTTTCAAATGTTTCATTTTTTTGAATTTTGCCATGATTTATATGGTATTTTGACTCATTTTTTTTATTTTGTGGATATTACAATGAAACATATTAGTATCTAGAAATGTAGCTTTGTCATATAATTTATCTCATTTATTTAAATTCTTCACTTTGATTTCGTATGTTATTATGGATATGAAATTCTTCTCCCTACGACTATTACATCGCATTGATTTGGTCATATTGTAGCAGTTTAATTTATGAATTTTTAAGAAATTTTATGATTTTATTAATATTAAAATAATATATTTTTATTATTATTATTTATGCTTAGGCTTATTTGAGATAAAAGAAATATAGTTGAAATTGTTTCAATGACCTTATTTTAATTAAATTAATATATTCATTGTTTTAAATTTTTTATTTTCTTTATTTAAAGATGAGGATATTACACTTCTCCACTTTAGTATGTTTTAATACAACTTTCTTGCATGATTTATTGCATTTGTTAAAATTTTTCATTTAGATTTCCATAAGCTACTATGAAATTCTAATTCTCCATTCCTGTTACCTTTACATCGCATATATTGGCTATATTATGTTGCTTCAATTTATCTAATATCATTAGTGCCCTTTTCATATCAAATAAAAAATAATTTACTATAATTTAGTTTTATTAAGTTTGTTAATTTTATGTAATTCCAAATGAGATACAATTGAGATGAAACAATATTGATGGATTCATCTTGTTGAACTCTATCTAATTAAATCTTAATTTTTATACTATTAATTTTTTTATTGTCATTAGTTTTGGCTTGTTTTACTTGCCATTTGGACTAGTAAATGATTTAACAATCAAGGATTTTATGATCGATCCCCTTAATATTTTAGAATGCTACTTTTTCATAAAATCTTTTACCTTTTTCAATTTTTTACTTTTATTTTGTTATATTATATCTAACTCTTAATCTATTCTCATTGCTGCTTTATATTGTTTTGATTTGGTTCAATTTATGTCATTTTTACTCTAGCATATATTTGCTTCTTTTCAAAATAAATATATCTTATTACTTATGCTTACTTACTTTTGTGACTTGTAGTATTCTAAACAAGATTTGATCAAGTTAAACTATTATATTTGTGTGAATTATTTCTTATAATGTTGAAGTTTATGATATACCCTAAATAACAGGTTTAGTCTTGTCTCCACTAGTTACTTAATTTTCATATTGTTTATTTTTCAGTACTTATTTAGCTCTAGTATGCTATTAATCATTAAGCATGAGAATTAAATCTTATACAAAATTTTTAAAGTTTTTTCTAACTATTGATTCATGACATCAACTTACACACTTGAGAGTATCTTCATCAAATATAGTTTCTATGAAAAATATTAGTGTACTATAGAAACTCATGTTCAAACTCCTTCATTAGCATGCCATCTATTTGATTCCTATAGATATTGAAACTAACAATCTCCAAGTACTTGTTGATGAGCTTCTTTTAGATATTCTATGAAGTCTAGTTTATTTTTCTCCATTTTTGCAATACAAGGTACATAAATAACTCCATCAAATCATTCAATCTTTTTTATTAATTATTTTTGTGATTCACTCATCAAACATAGCATGTATGTTATTACCAATCTAATGTACAAATTAAAGTATCAAAATTTTTTGTTATCTCTTATCTATCAAAATAAAATTACAAAAAATAGATCTAAAAAAATCATATCAATTAAAAATTTTATTAAATTTTAAAATTCAAGAAAATTAACTCCAAGCATGTAAACTTTATTATTTTCCCTTATACAGTCTTTCATGCAATCGTAAGTGAAGGATATAAACTGTTCTCATATTTTCCACTCCTTATAATAATCATATAGATATTTGCTTTAAAAATTTTTTCAACTAAAATTATTTTTATCTTTTTAATCTTCTAATCAATTCAACGAAGATTATGATGGTCATATTTTTATTCTTATAAAATTTAACTCCACTAAATTTAAAAAACACAATATCAATCACAAATCCAAGTTTCTTTTCACCTAAACATATGCACCTTGTGTCCAAGATAAATTATCTCTAAACATCCACTCACTCAAAGGTCATTTAAATTTGATGTCCTGCATAACCTAGTTTTTCTTTCCCATCTTTTTTATATTGAATCCTTAAGCCAACTTTTATTTAACTATGAGCTCATAGGTTTAACTTTTTAATAATAAATAATATGTCATTCAATCAAATTTCATAAAAAAATGTCAAGGAAAAAATATGATAATGACTTTCTTGTCATATTTGAATTCATCATGTGACAACTATAAGCTCCAACTAACAAGTTCTACATGATTAATATTTATCAATAATGAGCTAGGACCTCAAATATTTTGTTAACGACCTACAAAAACTAAGAAAGCATGGCTTTTCTTCATAGGCATTAAAATTTGAGACACGCTTACAAAACTATCTAAGCATTAAATTTAAGAACCCAAAACATCTTAGGCTGAATTGTGGAAAAGTGTGCATGTTATGCTTTTGTAAAGGAATTTCTAGAAGTTGTTTATGATAGAATCCAATCATAGCAATTATGCTTTAGATTTATTGATTCCTTAATTCAATATCAGATTTTGCTTGGTAATTAAATGTATGAAAAGGAGAAATAATTGACGTATTGAATACATCAATATATGATTTTTTTCAATCTATAATTGTCATGAAAACATAAATTATTTGTTGTCACATCATTGAAAAGTAATGCATTTTTAAACACTTATCAATCAAACAAAAAATTACTCATTTTCACAAGAATGAATAAAGTGCCACCTGCAGGTCAATGTGAATGTTACAACTATAAACATGAGAAAAAAGCTATTATAGTTTGATTTTAGATAATATATTTCCTTTTCAAATGATTTAAAATTTTCCAATTTTTCTTTAAGAAAAGAATTTTCTTTGCTTAACTTATCATTCCCTAACTTTAAAGCATCATTTCATGTAATATATTTGAAAATTTTAATTTCACATTCATTATTTGAAACTTTCAAACATCAAATATTAAAAATATAAGAATGAACTTGATTAGTTAAATAAATATTTTCTTCTTTAAGACCATCATATTTTTCAAGCAATTCAACTATTATAAATTCATGTTTTGCACAAACTTTCTTAACATCATCATACATGTTAATTAATATTTTATGCTTAAAAACAAATTTAAAAAAGGATTTTGGTATTTTAGCACTGGATTCAAAGGTAAACTCATGGCTAGAATAAGAAATACCTGATATAAGTTTACCATCACGATTCATCACTAAATTGAGTTTCTAGGTTTTTCACTTCTCCTTCTCTTCTTTCTTCATTTGGTTCATCTACTTCTTATCATCACTAGTATCTTCAAATTTGATCTACCATTCAACCTATCTAATCCTTACATAAACACAAAAGAAGTTGTAACCATACACACTCTCACACCAATTTCTTGAGGCAATGTTTTGAATAAGTAATTCATTCCTTTACCATCAATTTGAGTTAACATTACTGACTTAGTACCCTATCTTTTGAAAGTACAAAAGAAAACAATTTCACCCTTAAATTATGGAAGATGACTAGATGAAAATTCCTCATGAAAAGCTTCGCAAATATCAATTATTAGTGGTCAAATTGAAATAAATAAGGAAATTAATAAACATAGCTATCTTGGCAAGCATAAAAAAATTATAATATATAAATTAGAAATTAATGTGCATCAAAAATAAAAATTAATTAAATTTTAAAAAATAAATAAAGCACACATGATGGATCACGTAGGTGATTTAACCCACATTTTAGAAGGAACTCACTCTGAAACTAACTCAAGTGAAAATGAGTGTACGAATCCTATAAGATGATGATGAATTGTGGGTTTTAAAATATTTTTAATCATCTTAGAGTTCAATTATTTTTTAAATATTCTTTGCAAAAATAATTTTATGTTTAAACAACATTAATTTATAAAAATATTAATTTATAAATTTTATGATTGAGAAAAATACATAAAAAAATAAAATGCTACATAGAATGTGTAAGTGATTTCATTCATACAAAAACCTACATCTACCCCTAACTGAGATTGAAAAAAATCTCCACTAGGGAAATAGTTGAAACATAAGATGTTTTCTTATGGTTCACTTCCAACATATTACTTTTTGTAGGATCAACTACATCCTTGGCTTTTATGAGCTCAACTCCAACTCAATTTTTTACTTCATCAAACAAGACATAGCCTTTTGCAAACGTTAGGTAGCCCCAACAAAAAAATATAACAAAAATAAACTTTCTTAAAAAAGCATAAAAATTTCCAAATTTTTGTTGATAAATATAATAAGGAACAAAGTGAAATTAAAATAATAAAATAATTAAGCATAGCTAGAAAAATTAAGAATTTAAACTAATCGTAAGATATAAGTGTTGCAATAAGAAATTTGAGCCATTAGAATATGGTACGACACTTCATTATTATTTCAAAATGTTGTGAACAATTATTAATCACTTCATTTTAGATGGTTAGGTATTTACAAAAACTTTTGTTTATAACCATTACAAAGTAGAAGAAAAACTTTCTTAAAAGCTATTAATAGAAAACCTAAAAACCTTTTTCAAATGCTTCAATAATTCTTTTGAAATCCTTAGCAAAATGACACAAGTAATGACTTGTGAAGTAGCGATTTGGTGTGGTGAATAAAAGCAGCATTATCTTCATAGAGGCATTCGTGTCTGTCTGATAAAATAGGCTGAAAAGCAAATTAGTTATGGATGGTTGGATGAAGTCAAATAAGATCATGATCTTTCAATTATTCAATAATAAAATAAAAAAGATTGCATCCCGAGAATTCAAAATGGATAAATTAGAGCTGTATGATTCAAGAAAAAATATTTGATAAGGGTTGCCAAAACATGAAGTTGGACAAGGTGACAAACTCATATTTTTAGCATGTAGTAATCACTTCATAAAGGATGAAACTTTTACAATCCAATTGAAGGTCAGATGGTGACAAATCCCACAAGCTTTGCATGTCGAATGTTGGATATGATCACCGCAACGAGATTGTAGAAATGAACAAACCGACAATACTCCTTGTTTTGGAAGTAGTTGGGCACGAAGGATTAGTCCCACATTTTAGTATATGCAAATGTTTTACACTTTACAAGTGTTCACATGAGTGTTATATTCAAGCCTAATTAGGGTTGGCTTCCACCTTATGTGCCTAAGGTTTCATCACCTACTTCACTCATATGATTAATGGGCCTCACCAAAAAAAGGTTCCAATCTCTAGCTCCTAAGCTCACAAATGCCCTTTTAGGCTTACTCAGCTCAAGAGCTTTGCAATTGTGCAAAGCTTAAGATGTTTGTTAAATTTTTTTTAATTAAGAAAACAATAACAACTTAATTTTTTTATTAATTATTGTTTGATAGTCAACTTATTATAAAATTTTTCAAATAAACATGAGTAAGATTTAATGAAGAAAAGAATTATTAAAAAAACTATAATCATATGTTTCTTAAACCAATGGTTTAAGTTGGATTTTATCCTAAAAAAGAATGAAAAAAATTGAAACCTATAAATTTTCTAAATCATTAACATCTTTAAACAATTAGATCCTTAAGATGAATGGAGTTGTCATTTTAATCAACAATATAAAATTCAATTTCATAATAAAAAGAAAATATTTTGAAAATTTTTGTGAATGCTTTCAATCTTTGAAGTTTTTGGAACACTTTATTGTACTTTGAAGACTACAAGTTCACCATCTTCAAAAGTACAAGGTTTGTTCTTTATATTTAAACCTCTTTCATTCTAAACAAGCTCATTATGATAAAATACTAAACATCTGAAGCTTGACTCACCAAACAAAAAAGTGACCCAACAATTTTAATGATCGATTATTTACACTCGACCTCTGTAGTACCTTGAAATGAAACTTTTGTATACAATTTATCTCAAGTCCTCTGAATTATCATTTTGATTTGGTTATGTTGGTGTGTAAATTTGAATCTCCTCTCAAATGACCTTTACATCACTTAAATTTTTTTGTATTATATTCTTTTAATTTATCTCTTGTATCCTTTAATATATACTTATTTAATATTGAAAAATTAATTTTTTCTTTTTCAGTTTGTTAATTAATAGTAATTCTAAATGTGATCTCATTAAGTCATAAAAAAAAATCGTCTAACTCTAGTTGATGACCCCTATCTAATTAAATATTTATTTCTAAAATTTTTAATATTTCTTTCATGTCTTTTGGCATGATTTAAAATTATTTCCATTGAAACGTAAATTGATGATCGAAAGTGTTACACACGATCTCTTTAGTAGATTAGCATGTCATTTTCTTATGTAATTTATCTCATTTCTTTAAATTTATTATTTCATTTGGAAATATTCCAATAATAATCTAATTTTATACCATGTCATCTTTAAATCACTTTGGTTTAGTTAAATTATATTGCTTAACTTTATCTCACTTAAACATTATTATATATTAAATTAATATTAGAATAATGATATTTTTTATGCACCAAATCATTATAATTCAAATAGAGGTCTCACTAAGATGAAATAAATATTGTTTGACCATCTTGAAGATAACACACCATTTAAATTTTTTTCTATATTTTTTAATATTTTTTCCAAAGTTATTGAGTACTTTTGGTGACCATTGATTTGTATCTTTCTAAGAAATGGAATATAATACCGTTCATGTTCTTTATATATTTGAAAGTAACTTCGTTTTGCAGTTTCTCTTATTTCTTGAAATGTTTACTTTGATTTCTTTGTTGTACAATGAAACCCTTATTGTAGTCTCATGTAACAGCAATATTACTTTCATTTTTTTATTTTACTTTCCTTCAATTTATCTATTCAAGTTTTATTAAATTGTTACTTAATATTAACAAAATAACTTACTATTATTTAAGCTTATTTATTTTGATAATTTATAGTAATTCCAAAGGTGGTCTAATGTTGATGAAATAGATGTCACTTTACATGACTAGTTGAGCTTTATCAAACAAAAATATTCTTTTTTTATATATTTTGAAATTTTTTAAGTTCAATTTGTGACTTTTTTTATGACTATGTTACATACTATCTTCTAAGTACAATTAGAATGTAACTTTCTTATACAATTTATCATATTTCTTCAAATGTTTCTCATTGAATTTTTTGTATTATAATTTACATGACTAAACTTTGGTATGATGTTATAATTCAAAAAAATATCTTATCAAGATAAAATAAAGGTCATTGCATAGGTTTTAATGATTTTTAAAATTGAACAATCAAATTGAAAACTTTTAATCTTTTATCTTCGATTGCTTTGGCATGCTTTATGATACATTTTAATTCGTACTCAATTAGGTGATAAAAAAATGTTGCACTTAATCTCTTCAGTATCTATTAATGTAAGTTTCTAGTTCTCATTTCATGTATACTTTACATCACTTAGATTTTGTTATATTACAATAATGAAATTAATCTTTTTTTTTCGTTTTAATATATATTTACTTAATTACAAAATAATAATTTAATAATAATTATTTTTGATAAATTTAAAAATTTGTACTAATTCGAAAAATGATCTGATCAAGATGAAACAATGTCACTAGATTTCTCCATGTTTGCTCTTTGAAATGAAATATTTTTATTTATAGTTTTTAAAATTTAATTTTATATGATTTTTGCAAGCCTTACATGATATTTTGATTCATGCTTGATTTAATAATAAAGGAAATTACACATGATCTATTTAGTATAATGTAGCATAACTTTTCTATTTAACTTATCTTATTTTCTAAATTTTTTTAATTTATTTATATTTTTATGTAACTATAAATCTTCTCTTGTATTACCTTTATAATGCTTTTGCCTTATTTTGTTACTTGGCTTTAATTTGTGTCAATTTAACTTTAATAAATATTTTTTTAATATATAAATAATAATTTATAATTTTAAAGTTTATTTATTTTTATTAATTCATAATATTTTAAATGTGGTCTAATCGACACAACACAAACATTATTGGGCTTATTTCTATGAGGTTTACCAAAATTAAATAATCATTTATATATTTCATAATTTTTTTATTTTCTATTACATTGGTATTATTTTCATGGCCTTTTGTCTTTTACTCGATTTCATGATCAAGGTTTTTATTCTTGATTTTCATATTATCTTTGAATTCTGGTATCTTAGACAATTTTTCTTATGTTGGAAAGTTTTTGCATTAATTTAGTATATTACAATCTAACAAAAATTCTCATCTTGTGTGACATTTAAATTTTATTCATTTATATCTTCTCAATTTCAATATTTGTTTACTTAATATAAAAATAATAATTTTTTTACTCACAAACTTTTGTATGTTAAAATTTTTGGCAATTTTGAAAGGGCCCTGATCAAAATGAAATAAATGTCAGTAGACTCATAAGAGGTGAGCTTTTTTAATATAATAGTCATTTTGATATATTTTTTTAATGCTTTATTTTCTTTTATTTTAGCAAGATTTATGAAACCTTTGCATTCATACCTTATTTGGTAATTAAGGATGATACACTCGGCCTTCTTAATATCTTTGAAAGCAACTTTTTGGTATAATTTATCTCAATTTTTCTAATTTTTTCTTTGCTATTGTTAGATTACTCTATAACTCAAAATAATTTTTTCTATGAACTTTACGTCAGTGTCATTTGCTTATAATACACAAATTCAATTCATATCATTTCAACTTTAATATATGTTTACTTTTTATTAAGATAATAATTAATTATTTTTTTATTTGCTTTCATATTTCATAGAAATTAGAATTGTTGTCCATTCAAGTTGAATCATACATCATTACACGCATCTCAAAGATCTTAATACTATTAAATATTTAATTTTGAATTTTTACTTATCATATTTTCTATGGATATTCCATGATTTGTAAGACATTTTGATTCTTACTAGATTTGATGATAAAAGATTCTCCTTTTGCTTCCTTCAGTACCATGGAACAACTTTACTACATAATTCTTCTCATTTGTTCATATTTTTCTAATCTATTTGGTTATATTAATATGTTACTTTAAATCTCTTTCATTATAACCTTCACATCACTTTAATTTTCATATATTATATGGCCACAATTTACCTCATTTTAGCATTATTTTTTTATTATTTTTTCTTATTTACATAGTAATTCATAGAAATTCTAAATGATATTTAAGAGAGAGGAGAGACATGTCATTTGTCTACTCTCAACTCACTCTATCCATGCAAATATTTATTTCTACATTTTGAAAACTTTTAGAATGTTGGAATACATCTTTCCTATAAATTTTCCTCATTTATTGTAGTTCTTTTCTTTGACATTGTGTTATGGGTATGTAAATTAAAATCTCCTCTCATGTGACATTTCATAAATTCTTTTTTCATATTACTTTGCTTAGTTTATCTCATTTTAGCTGGAATATATATTAAGTTAATGTTAAAATATAATATTTTATTATTATACATATTGATTTTAGTAATTCATAGTATTCAATTCAAGGAATAATTGAGTTGAAACAAACATCATTGGATACATCCTGTTAAGGTCCTTAAAATTAAGCATAATAATTTTTATAATTTAAAATTTTTTATGTTATATTTTTTTCCCTCAATATTTTTTCTGTCATTGAAATGGAACTTTCGTTTACAATTTATCTCATGTTTTATATGTTTTCACTGTGATTTTTTTTGCATCATTATGTAATTCTAAATATAGTCTTTATAACCTTCATATTGCTTTAATTTGCTATTGATATGTTACTTCAATTTATCTCATTTCAATTTGAATTTATATTTACTTAAAATTAAAACAGTACTATTTTATTTCTTATATTTATTTAATTTGTTAATTAATAGTAATTACAAATGCAATCTAATCAATATGAAACAAGTGATATTCAAGTCGTAACTATGAGCTCTATCCACTTAAATATAAATTTTAATCTTTTAAATATTTATTTTCACTTTTTTCCATCCTTTACAAAATATTTTTGTTTGTAGCTTATTTGATGATTGAGGATATTACACTCAACCACCTTAATATCTTGAAATGCAAGTTTCTCGTGCAATTTATTTTAGCTTTCATATTCTTTTTTTTATTCGTTATATTAATTTGTAACTCATACTTTCCATTAAAGAGACCTTTACATTGCTTCAATTATGTCCTATTACAATTCCTCAAGCTATATCATTTCAAAATTAGACATATATGCAGTAAATATTAAAATAAAAATTAATTGTTATTTACTCCAATTTAGTTTTGTAACTCTAGTAATTCTAAACAATCTAAATCTTTATATTTTATTTTCTTTGGCTTTTGCATGCATTATGAGACATTTTGATTCTTAATTGACTTGACTTTCAAGGATGCTACTCTCAGTCTCCTCAATAACTTGTAATGCATCTTTTTGGTATAATTTTTTCATTTCTTCAAATTGTTTATTTTTGTTTTTTATTACAATGAAACTTTAATTCTACTGTTGTGTGAACTTTACATCTCTTTTATTTGGTTATATTGCATTGCATAAATTTTTTAATTTTAGCTTCGATATATCTTTACTTAATATTAAAACAATAATTAGTTATTTATTTTTTATTAAATTTGATAATTCATAGTAGTTCTAAACTCAGTCTAATTGAGACAAAATAAACATCATTCAACATACCCCGATGTGCACAATCAATAAAATATTTTTTTCATAAATTTATATGTTTTATTTTCCATTAGTATAGCTTTCTTTATGAGATAATCTAACTTGCATCATATTTGATAATGGAATTGACTACATTTAATCCCATTACTATCTTATAATTCCACTTTCCCTTGCTAATTAACACATTTCTTCAAATGTCTAGCATTTATTTTGCTATATTACTTTGTAACAAGAAATCACCTTTCGTGTGACATTCACAATACTTTTATTGAAAAATATTATATTAATTTAATTTATCTCACATCGTTTTAATAAATATTTTCATAATATTAAATTTAATTTTATTGTTATTTATCATTATTTACTTTGATAATTCATAGTAATTCCAAAAAAGCAATATTAGGGTTAGAGCAAAGTTTATTATATTCATCTTTATTAGCTCTAAGTTAATCTTCATTTTACAATTTTTTAATATTTTATTTAAGGTTTTTTATTTATTTTATAAGATATTTTTGTTATGCCTGATTTAACAATTGAGGATGTCATGCTCCATCTTTTTAGTGTCATATAATGTAATTTTCTCACATTACTTATCTCATTTTGTTAAATATTTTTTTTTTATTTTGTTATATCACTATGTTTGATATACTCTCATTTGACATTTATAATGCTTTGATTTGATTATACTACATACCTTAATTTATTTGATTTTGTCAATAATATATAGTTTCTAAATATTTTAATAAAATTTTGTTCTAAATTATGGTTATTTACTTTAGTAATGTGTAGTGATTAAAAATGAGGTTCAATTTAGCCAAAATAGCCTATATTCAACTAATCTATATGAGTTTTACCTTATTAAATATTCACTTTGAAATTTTTGGATATTTTATTTACTGTGCAATTGGTAAGCTTTATGAGACGTTTTTATTTGCACCTACTGCACGATATCTCTTTTGTATCTTGGAATATAACTTTCACATAAAACTTAGCTCATTTCTAAAAATTTTTCACTCCAATTTTCTTAAATTACTATGTTACCCAATATGTGTTCTTCAATTTTTTTCCTTTGATTTCAATATATTTCTACAAAAATCTTCTCTCATGTGACTTTTATATCGCTTTGATTTTCTTATACAACATTACTTCAATTTCTATTATTTTACCTTAATATGCATTTACTTAATGTTAGTGTAATAATTTGCTATCACTTTTACTTAATCACTTATCTAAATTGCAATACTTCAAAAATTTTACATAATGATTTCATGCTTTACGAGATTTCTCCAATCGTACTTCTTTTGGCAATCATAGATGCTTAGATTCACTCTCTTTAACAACTTGGAATGCTAATTTCTTAGTTAATGTATCTTATTTTCTTGATGTTTTTCTTTGATTTTTTTTGTTACTATATAGCTATAAATAAAATCTTGTGTGACCTTTACATTCTTTTTATTTGATTTTATTAGAATGCGTCAATTTATCAAATTTTAGTAATGATATATATTTAATTTAAATTAAAGAATAATGTATTATTATTCTTATCTATTTAAATTTATAATTTTAATAAATCAAAAGGACATTTAATTGACACGGAAAAAACATCATTGGACTCATCTCTATGAGCTTAAACTATTTAAATACTAATTTCTATATTTTAAATATTTCATCTTTTTTATTTCTATATTTTAACTGTACAAAAGTTTTGTTTTGACTTAATTATATTTTGATGTAACTATAAATCTACTCTTATGTAAACTTCATATTACCTTAATTTTGTTATACTATATTACTTCCATTTATCTCTTTCTATTTTTAACAAATATCTATTTAATATTAACATAATAACATATTATTATCTATGCCCTTTTTTGTTTGGTAATTTGTAGTAACTCCAAATGGGGTCTCATGGTGACCAAATAGTGTACATGGACTCATCACATTAAGCTTCATTAAATTTAAAATTTATTTTTTATATTTTAAAATATTAAAATTTCTAGAGTTTTAGCATGTTTTAGATGGCATTTTGATTCGCAGAAGATTTGATGTTAAAGTATTTCGTGCTTGATCACCTTAATATCATAGAAGTCAATGTTTCCAAACGTAATAACTCATATTTCTTAGTTTTTTAATATTGCTATGCTACTCTGTAATTCGAAATCTCATCCCTATGACGCTTACATTGCTTTGATTTTGTTATGCTACATTGCTTAAATTTATGTCATTTTAGCTTTAACATATATTTTCTTAACATTAAAATATAAAATTATCATTGTTTAAACTTATTTGTTTTGATGATTTTAAGTATCCCTTATTATGGTCTGATATGTTTCAAACAATTGACTTTCGACTCATCTTGATGAGTTCAATTAACTTTATGTATTTTTATATTTTCAAATGTTATAGCTTTTTATTTTTACATGTTTTATGAGATATTTTGATTTGAACCTAAGTTGATGACAGAGGATAATAAAGTCGACCACATTAGTGTCGCGATATGCTAGATTCTCGTGCATTGTTTCTCATTTTTTCTAATAATTTTTTTTATTTAGTTATATTATTATGTAGACCTAAATCTCATATAATGTCACATTTACATCACTTTGATTTAGATATATTACATTTCTTCAATTTATATAATTGCAACATTAATATATGCCTAATTAATTATAGAATAATATTTTTTATTATTTATGCTATTTTCTTTGGTAACTCACAGTAAATCTAGAAATGGTTTATTTGAGCTAAAACAAATATTGTTACACTACTCTCGAAGATCTCAATCAAATCAATTTTTCAATTTAAATTTTTTATGTGCTTTATTTTCTTTGGCTTTCGTACATTTCAGTTGCTATCTACTATAAGTTTACATAACATTAAAATTCATCAATTCACATTACTCAATGATTCTACAAAAGCTCTTTAATTTCTTATAAAGCCACTTTCCTATGTAATTTATCTTATTTCTTCAAATTTCTTGTTTTAATTTTGTTATATTACATTATAACTCTTTATCTCCCCATATATGATCTTTGTATTGCTTTAGTTTAATTATATTACATTTCTCAAATTTATCTTAGGTCAATTTTAATATAATTTTAATATAATTTCTACAAAATTAAAATTATAATAGTATATTATCATTTATTTTTATTTACTATGGGATTTTTTAGTAACACCAAATAAGGACTTTTTGAGACTATCCAAACATCATTAAACACTTCTTAATTAGCTCTATCTTATTAAATATTCAATTCTATATTTTTAAATATTTTTTTGATTATTTTGGCATTTTTATGGGATATTTTGATTCACAACTTATTTTGAACCTTGGGATGGCGCACTTAGTTGCCTTAAAACTTTGGAATATAATTTTCTTATGCAATTTATCTCATTTCTTTAAACTCTTGTGTTTAAATTGCTTATATCACTATATATCTCAACAACTCTTCTTGTGTTATATTTTCATCAGTTTGAATTTTAATATTATACTAATTTAATTTATTCATTTTAGCTTTGATATATATTTACAAAATGTTAAAATAATAAATTTTTACTATTTAAGCTTCTTTGCAATGTTGATTAAAATTAATTCCAAATGATGGTCAATCGAGGTGAAACAAAGTTTGTTCTACTAATCTAGACGAGCACTACCTTTTTAAAAATTAAATTTAAACATTTTAAATATTTTCCTTTCCATCACTTTCTTAAGGTTTAAGAGACATTTCTTCAAATGTTTTACCCTAATTTGGTTATGTTATGATATAGCCCTAAACCTTTTCTCTCATGGACTTAATATTGTTTTATTTTTCTATATTACATTACTTTGGCTCAACTTATTTTTGCTTTCATTTATAATTTTTTAATATTAAAAAATAATTTATTATTATTTTTCCTTATTTTCTTTACAAATTAAAATTCATTATAGGTGATGTGCAATTGAGGAAGCGACACTGATCTCCATAATATCTTAAAATGAAACTTTACCATATAATTTATATTATTTTATCAAAATATTTTCTTTTATTTTTTTTAAGTTACTACATAACTCTATACCTCATATCTTTTGGCCTGCACATTTTGGTTCATTTGGTTAACTACCTTTCTGTAATTTTTCTTAATTTGGCTTTGATAAATATTTAGTTAATATTAAAGTAATCATTTATAATTACTTATCTTTTTCAATTTGGTAATTCATAGTAATTCAAAATAAGTGTTGATAAAGAAAATACAAATGAAATTAGACTCAAGTCAATGACATTTTTCTTTTTAAATATTCATTTATATATTTTGAAAATGTATATTTTCCCTAACTTTGATACACTTTACAAGATATTTTGATTTATATCTTATTTGATTATCAAGGATGTTATATTTAATCTTTTCAGTATCTTGGAATGCAATTTTATAGTGGTTTTTAATTTAACTCATTTCAATTTTAAATAATATTTTAAAAACATTTATCATTATTTTTGCTTATTTAGTTTTGGAATTTAATATAATTCTAAAGGATGTCTGACTAAGATGAAAAAATGTTATCATAGTCAGTTAGATGATTCAATCAGTGCTTTGCTTCTCTATATTATATTACTTCAATTTATCTCATTTCATCTTTAATATATGTTTAGTTAATAATAAAATTTTAATTTTGTTGTTATTTCTTTTAATGACTTTGTTAATTTATGAAATTTAAAAATAATATCCCATCAATATGGAGTTGACATCTTTAGACACATCTTGAATAGTTGAATCAAACTACTATTCAACTTTATATTTTATAAATATTTATTTTCTAAGGTTTTGCACTTCTATTGTGATTTTATACATTGGTTGAAGATCAAGGACATTACAATAAATCTGCTCAATAATTTAGAATTCAAGTTTCCCATAAAATGTAAGTAATATCTTCATTGTTTTTGCATTAATTTTATTATATTGCTATGTAACTCTAATTTCAATCTCATGTCTCTTCCATATTGTTTTGATTTTTTTATATTATATTATTTGAATTTATCTCATTTAAGATTTAATATATGTTTGGTTAATATTAAAATAATAACTTATTATTATTTATGCTTATCTATTTGATGAATTCATGGTAATTAAAAATATGGTCCAATTGAAATGAAAGAAATTTCATTGTTCTCATCCCAATGAGTTTTATCATATTAATTTAATTGTTTTATTTTAAATATGTTATTTTCTTGGGTTTTGGCATGCTTTATGAGAAACTTTTACTTTTATCAGAATTAATGATTGACATTAGTACGCTCAACACTTTAAGAACTTGAAATGAACATTCCCATGCAATTTATCTTGTTTATTTGAATTTTTCTATTTAATTTTATTATATCATTACGTTACTCTAAATCACCTCTTTTATGACAATCATTTTTTTAATGCTTATTAATTTTGGTAATTTGCAATAATCTTAAATGAGATCCATCTAAGATGATGTAATGTTGTTGGATTTATGTCAAAGAGCTTTTCAATGTAAAAGCATCATTTTTATAATTTTAAATATTTTATTTTTTAAGGATTAAAAAGGTTTATAGAAAGTTTAAGTTCATACCTCATTTGAGGATTGAGGATATTACATTGGATATTCTTGATATCTTGGACTGATACATTCCATTGTCATTAATCTCATTTTCTCAAAATTTTCACTATGATTCAGGCAAATTACAATGAAAAGATAATTCTCCTCTCCTGTGACTTTTACATCTCTTTCATTTTGTTATATTAAGTTGCATTAATTTATCTCATTCTAGATTTTATATACACTTAATTAATGTTAAAAAATAAGTTATTATTTTTATATCTCAATAATTTGGAAATTCATAATAACTAAACATTAGAATTGATTGAGATGAAATAAATATTGTGAGACTCATTAAGATGAGCCCAATTAATTAAACTTAAATTGAGGTCTTGTTTTCCAACCAAGGATCTCACTTCATTGTTATCGTAGAATACAACTATAACGTATAATTTATTTCATTTCTTCAAATACTTTGCTTTTATATGATTATATAATATTATAAATCAAAAGCTCCTCCTATGTTACAATTTTATACTTTGATTTTGTTGTATTTTATTAATTTCATTTATTACATTTTAACAAAAACTTTTGTTAATTTATATCAAAAAATAAAATTGTTGTTATTTATGTTTAATATTTTTCATTTAACATTAATTTCATAGGAGATTCAATCATGATGAAACAAATGTCTTTAGACTCAACTCAACAAGCTCTTTGTAGTTAAGTATCTTTTTTCATAATTTTTACTATTTTATTTTCTAAAGTTTGTACATCTTTACGAAGTATTATGATTCACACCAAATTTGATGATCGAGGTTAACACACTCAATCTCCCCAATTTCTTGGAATCTTTAACATAAAACTCATCAAAGTTTTTCAATTTCTTTTACGTTCTTTCCATTATATTACTAAAAAATCCTTGCTCTCCTGTGGTGCATCATTTGCCACATTTTCATGATGTTATATTACATTGCTTAACTTTATCTCATTTTTTTCTTTAATATATGTTTAATTGTTATTGAAGTAATAATTTTTCATTTTTTATATTTAGTTATTTTTGTACTAAGAAACAATTTCAAATGAGTTTTAATGGTAATCGAACAAACTTTCTTAGACTCATTTTAATATGCTCTATGAAACTAGAAGTTAATTTTTTATTTTTAAACATTTTATTATCTAATGTTTTTGCATGTTTTGAGTCATTTTAATTTGTAATTAATTTAATGATTGAGGATGCTGCACTTGACCTGTTTAGTATCTTAGAATGTAACTTTGATGTATAATTTATCTATGTTCTTTGAATTTTTATCTTTGAATCTGTTATATTGGCATGTAACTCAAAATTTCCCCTCATGTGTCATTTGCAACACATTGATTTAGTTATCGAATGTTTATTTATTTTATTTCATTTTTTAAAAATATATTTAATTAATATTAACATAATAAAATATTCCTATTTATTATAAATTACTTAGTTGATTCATGATAAATCCATGAAATGAGTCATTGAGATGAAACAAATGTTATTTGACTCGTCTCACTGAGCTCTGTCTAATTAGTTATTCCTTTTTTGTATATTTTGAAATTTTTTATTTTTTAAGATTTCATCACACTTTATGAGTTATTTCAATTTGTACTAGTTTGATAGTCATAGATATTACCCCCCATCTCATCACTATCATCGAATGCATTATTGTTGTATAATTCATGTCATTTTTTTTAATTTTTTAAATTTTTTTCTTTGATTTGGCTATATTGCTATGTAAATTGAGTCTTCTCTGTTGTGACCTTCATACCACTTTGATCATCATTATACTCATCTCGATTAGCTTTGTCTTGTTAAGAAATCATTTTTAATAAATTTAAACATATTATTTTTTTAGTTTTTGTAATATTTTGTAAGAAATTTCAAATTGTACCAAACTTCATCATTGAGGATATTGTAATGATCTACTAATTATCTTGGAATGCAACTCTACAATACTAATTGTCTCATTTCCTCATATGTTTTTAGTTTGGTTACATTACTATAAAACTCTAATTCTACTCCACTATGACTTTCACATAATTATTGTCTAGTTATATTAAATTGGGTAAATTTATCATATTTTTGTGTTAATATATATTTATTTAAAATTAAAAAATAATAAATTTTGATTTTTTTGCTTAATTACTTTATGAAATGTGGTAATTCTTTATAAGGTTTTATTAAGAGAAACTAATGTTGGTCGACTTGTTTCAAATACCTCCATCACATTAAACATTTTTTTATATCTCGAAATATTATAGTTTTGAGGGTTTAGGTTTATTTTTTGAGTCCTTTTGTTTCAAAATTAACTTGATGATTGATGTTTTACGCTTAATCTCCTTTGTTTCTTTCAAAACATTTTTCTATGACAATGTTTTCTATTTTTTTAATGTTTTTTATTTTGTTATATAACGTTACCTTAATGCTTTTAATTCCAACTATAATATGTTTTTAGTATAAAAGTAATTTTGTTTATTTTTTATTGCTTATGTTTAATTTCTTTGTTTAAATTTGATAATTCTTATAGTGATTAATTTTTTTATATTTTCAAATATTTTTTACAATACTTTGGCATAGTTTACAAAACATTTTAATTTGTAACTAATTTTATGATTCAAGATGTTATGCTCAATAACCTCAGTATCTTTGAATGTATCTTTCCCTAGTAATAAATATAGTTTCTTAATATCTTTTGCTTTGATTTTTTTATAATGCAACAAAATGTCATTAGAAAATACAAGATGAGTAATCATTTGGGAGATAGAGCCAAGCCAATTCCTAATTTAGGCATCTTGTCTTACATGGTAGTTAATAAGCTAAGAGAGATACTCAGACAAAAAGATAAAAAGGTATGATGCAAATAGACACCCCTGTCGATGTCCCATGATAGCTTCAATCGAGTGAGGATAGATACCATTAAACATGATCCCAAATCTTCATGTAGTGATACAACCCTCAACCTAATCACACCAAAGATTTGAGAACTACAAATTCTTTAACTTTTCAAATATAAATTTTTAATTGTCCTAATCATAAGCCTTATCTATGTCCAACATTCGTGCCACAAAACCCTCTTGTTTTGATTTGGGTATATTATATTGCTCAAATTTATCTTACTTTAGCCCTATTATTTAGTTAAATAATAAGTAAATAACATCTAATATTGTTTAAATATTATTAACTTTTGTAAATAAAAGTACTTTCAAATATCGTCCAATCGAGATGAATTAAAACATGCCGGACTCCTCACGATGAGCTCTTTTGAATTAAATATTGCTTTTATATTTTCCAAAATTTCATTTTATTTCTAAGGTTTTTACATGGTTTATAAAATATTTTGTTTCCAACCAGATTTGATGATTAAGGATTTTATACTCAAGCTCATTTTCTTGGAAAGCAACATTTTCATTCTAATTGTCTAAATTATTCATTTTTTTTATTTCGTTATATAACCATGTACTTTATATTCTCAGGTGGACCTAACCTAGCTCTTATTTGAATATAATACATTGTTTTAGTTTTACTCATTTTAAGTTTAATATATATTAAACTTATGCTAAAAATATTATTATTTATGCATATTTATTATGTAATCATATTAGTTTAAGCTGTGTTAGAACGAGATGAAACTAACATTATTAAAGTCACCTTGATAAGCTTTATCAAATTAAATATTAATTTTTATGTTTTTTAATTTTTTTATTGTTTTTTCGTATTTTACAAAGTTTTTTCATTTGTATCTATTTTAACGAACAAGGATTTTACCTTTGATCTTTGTAGTTTCTTGGAATGGAACATCCCTATAAATTTAGTCATATTTATTCAAATTTTTTGTTTTCTTTTGGTTTTATTACTATATGACTCTAATTCACCTCTATTGTGATCCTTACACTGCTTTTAATTGGCTATATTTCATTATTTCAATTTATCGCATTTTATCTTTAATATATATTTAATTAATATTTGAATAATCTTTCATTATAATATATGTTTATTATGATTGATAATTAATTTGATGATAGAGAATGCTACACTCAACCAACCTAGATCATGGAATGTAATTTTCCCTTATAATATATCTCATTTCTTCAAATTTTTTAATTTCATTAGGTTATTTTACTATGAAACTCTAATTCTTTTATCATGTGCTCTTCAAAATGCTTCGAATTAGATATATTACATCAGAATAATTTTTCTCATTTGAGCTTTATTATATTTTTATTCAAACTAAAGAACAACCAATTTATTATTATTTGTGCTTATTTATTTTGTTAATTCATAGTAATTCCAAATGAGATGTGCTAGAGAGAAAATATGTCATTGGAAGCAACTTATTGAGCTCTATCTAATTTAATATTATTTTTTAAAATTTTAAAATTGTTTATTTTATTGAGTTTTGGCATACTTTATAAGAAATTTTTTTGTATCTGATTTGATGATCGATGATGGTATGTTCAATGTTCTTATTATGTTTGAATGCAACTTTCCTATACAACTTATCACTTATCTTGATATGTTTCATTGTGATTTGGTTATGTTAATGAGGTGCCCTTAATCTCTTCTTATGTGAACTTTGCATTACATTAATTTGGTTGCATTATATTGCATCAATTTAAGTCATTTTAACTTAAATATATATATTAACTTAATAATAAAATTTTTGTTTGTCATGATTTTTATTTTTTACTTTGGTAATTAATCATAAATCAAAATGATGTTTAATGGATACAAAGCAAGCATTGTTAGAGTTTTCTTGAAGAGACCTATCAAATTAAGTATTCCTTTCATATTTTTTAATATTGTGTTTTCTATAGTTTATATGCTTCACAAAATATTTTGAATGCACATGATTTGATGGTCGTTGACGTTACACTTTTTTGTCATTGCTATCTTAGAATGTCACTTTTGAGTATATTTCTTTTTTTCATTTTTACAAATTTTTTGCTCTGATTTAGCAAAATTACCAAAAAGAACTAAATCTCTTACCATAAGATCTTTACATCATTTGGTTATATTACATTGCTTTTGTTTATACAAATTCAATTTTAAAATGTATTCACTTAATATTACATTAGTAATTTGTTGTTATTACTTTTACTTACATTAGTAATTCTTTGAAACTATAAACATCCTATAAAGATGAAACTTGCATCATTTACTTGTAGATGAGTTGTTTCTCATTAATTAGTCATTTTGTATTTATTTAATGTTTTATTTTTAAAGATTTTGTCATATGTTTGAGACATTTTGATTCGTACCTGATTTGATAGTCAAGAAGGTTATGCTTAATATCCTTAGAATCTTGGAATGCTAATTTTTCTTAAAATTTATCTCATTTCTTAAATTTTTTAACTTTTATTTTGTTAAATTACTATGTTACCTGAATCTTATCTTTTGTGACCTTTCCATATTTTTATTTTGCCATATTATATCAACTAAGTTTATATCATATGAGCTTTAATAAATATTCACTTAATTTTACAAAACTAATTTATTATTATTTATTGTTACTTACTTTAGTAAATTTATTGTTATTTATGAAATAAATGTCACTAGAGTTTTCCAAACAAATTATATCCAAATAACAATTAATTTTTGCATATTTAAGAAGTTTTTTCTAGTTCTTTGGTACATGTTAAGATTCGTTCCTAATTTGACAATCAAGGATATCACACTCATTCTACTTATTAAAATCAAATGCAATTTTATCATTGAATTTATAGTTTCTCTTCAAGCTTTTTGCTTTTGCTTAGTAGTATTACTATGTAACTTTAGTTCTCTTCCAATGTAATCCCTACCTAGCTTTGATTTGGTTAATTACATCACTTTAATTTATCTTATTTCAACCTTAATATTCATTTACTTAAAAAATATTAAAATCATAATATGTTATTATTCAATCTTATTTGCTTTTGTGATTCAAAGTAATTCCAAATGTGGTGAAATCAAGAATACATAAACATCATTGGACACATCTCGATGAACTTTATGCAATCAAGAATTAATTTTTTTATATTTTTAGTTTGTGTTTCAAGGCTTTTTGAATGCCTTACAAGGCATTTTGATTCGTGCTTTAATTGTAGGTGTTACACTCATTCTCTATAGTATCATAGAATGTAACTTTCTTGTGTAATTTATCTAATTTTTAAAGATTTTTTTCTTTGATTTTTTATATTGCTATGTAACTCAAATTCTCCTCTCATATGGCCTATATGAATCTGATATTAACAAACATGAACTAAAATTAGAGTAATAATATGCAAAAAAATGGTTCAACTAATTTAATTGACCTGAATCCACATAAAAATTAATTTTTATATAATTAAAAAAGCTAGTTTCAATTTGTTTGTTACACATTATAGATATTTTGATTCAAATATGTTTTGAAGATTAGGGACATTGAACTCTATCTCTTTAGTGTCATGGAATGTGTCTTTCTTTTATAATTTGTGTCATTCCTTCAAATTCTTTATCGTGATTTGGTTACATTTCTATGAAACTATAAACCTCCTATAATATGAACTTTATATTGATTTTGTTCTATTATATTACATTGCTTCATTTTACATCATTTTAGCTTTAATATATGCTTACTTAATATTAAAATAATAATTTTTTACAATTTTTCCCAATCTTTTTAAATTTATGTTAATTACTAAATAAGTTTGATCAAAATGAAACAACCATCATTCGACTCCTCTATATGAGGTCAATCCAATTCAATATTCATATTTTTTAAATATTTTATTTTCTAAGATTTTAGAACTCTTTATAAAGAATTTATTGATTCATACCTTATTTGATGATCATGGATGTTCCCCTTGATCTCCTTAATATCTTAGAAAGTTACTTTTTCATGCAATTTATGTCATTTTTTAAAAGTATAATTTTTATTTGTTTATAGAATTATGTAACTTTAATTTTACTCTGGCATAACATTTTGATCCATTTGATTTACTTGTAATACATTAATAACTTATATCATTTTAATTTTAATTCATACAAACTTAATATTGAAATAATGATATATTATTATTTATAATTGTTTCTTTTCATAATTTCGATTAATTCCAAAAAATCTAATAGAGTTGAATAAGTCATTTCACTAATCATAACAAGCTCTATCTAATTAAATATTTATTTTAATATTTTAAGTATGTTATTTTTTAAAGTATTCCCTGACTTTCTTAGACATTTTAATAAATACAAAATTGACCTTTGAAGATATTATGCTTAATCTACTTGTAATCGTGACATGCAACTTTCTTGCATAATTTATGACTTTTAATCAAATTTTTTCTTTAATTTTGTTGTAATACTATTATACTCTAGCCTCTGTTGTGACTTTCATATTACTTTGATTTGTTTTATTACATACCTTCATTTTATATAAAATCAACTATGATTTGTGTTTACTTAGCATTAACTAATAATTTAATATTATTTATTCTTGTTTACATTAATTAATAACAGTTATTCCAGAAAAGGTCTAGTTATCATACAACCAACATCATTATACTCACCTTAATAAAGTCCATCCTATCTAATATTCATTTTTATATATTTCAAATATTTACTTTCCTTATCTTTTATAAGGATGTTTGTTTCCTACATTAGTTTAATTAATTAGGTTATTTTACTATATAACTTTGTTCCTCCTCTTATGTGACATTTGCATTTCATTGATTTGGTTATATTATATACAACAACTAATGTAATTTTAGCTCTAATATCTATTTAATTAAAATTCAGGAAAAAACTTTTTACACTTATTTAGTTTTGTAGTTTGCTGTAAATCAAAATGAGTCCTGATCGATGTGAAACACATGTAATTCAAGTGAGGTAGATGAGCTCCATCAAATTAAATATTCAGTTCTTATAATTTTAAATTTTTTATTTTCTAGGATATCAACACACTTTATGACATGTTTCAATTCAAACCTAATTCATTGATTAAAGATGTTATGCTTAATCACCTTAGTATCATAGAATGTTATTTTCCCATAAATTTATCAGATTTGCTTGAATTTTTCCCTTTAATATGGTTTTCTTTCTTTAAACTATCACATCTTAGTTTTAATGTATTTGTTCTAAGTATTGATATAATACTTTTAAATTATTTATGCTTATTTACTTATGAAATTTGCTATAATTTTAAATGAGTACTAATTGAGATGAAATAAATATTGTTGCTCTCATCATGATAAGATCAATAAAAAAAAATACATATATCCATTATTTTTTTTATTTTATGTAATTTGTACACATTTTGAAGGAAAGTTTTGATAGAACCTGATTTGACAATCATAGATGTTGCACTTAATATGCTTAGTTTGTTATAATGAAGGTATCTTATTTAATTTATCTAATTTCATAAACATTTTAGCATCTATATGGTTACGCTCTTATGAAACTGTAAATCTCCTATTTTTTGACATTGTTAATACTTTATTGTTATTTATGAATATTCATTTTGGCAATTACTAGTAATTCCAAACTAAGGTTGATTGAAAAAACATCATTTCACTCATCTCTATAAGATTTATCAAATTGAATGTTCATTTTTTTACCATTACATTTTTTCTATTCATATTTTTTCATGTTCTATGAGACATTTCAATTTACACATTTCACTTCAAGGATTTTATACTTTATCTCCTTAGTATCTTTCAATGCAAATTTATCATGCCATTTTTCTCATTTTTTCAAATATTTTATTTTATTTGGTCATATTTATTTGAAAACTTTATTCTACACTCATGTGATGTTTATGACCCAATCATTTGATTATATATATTACTTTAATCTATCTTACTTCGATGTTTAACATATATTTTTTAACATCAAATAAGTAATTATTTATTATTTAATATTATTTATCTAAGACATTCATGGTAATTCCAAACAAGTTTCAAAGTAGATAAAACAAATATTGTCAACTAATCTTGACAACTTCTTTCACTAAATTTTTAACGACTATATTTTTAAATATTGTTTTCTTGCTTTTGGCATAATTTATGAGACATTTTAATTCCAATCTAACTTAATGATGAAGAATGTAGCACTCGTTCTTCTTAGTATCTTGGAATATAATTTTCTTAAGCAATTTATCCCATTTCTAAAAATTTTTCCATTTTAATTTTTTATATTAGGATGTAACTTGAAATCTCCTCTTATTGTTTATAACTATTTGGTTTGGTTATATTGCATTAATTTAATTTAACTCTTTCTAAATTTAACATTTATTTACTTAACTTTTACAATTTTTTTAATAATTTATAGTTATTTAGTTTAATAATTCATAATAAATCATCAGGAGGTTTGATTGAGATTAAATATTCTCATTAGGCTTATCTAGATGAGCCTTATCCTATTCACTTTTATTTTTAAATATTTTATTTTTATGTTTTTGGCAATAATGAAATATATTTATTTATAAATAATTTCACTTTCAAAATAATAACTTTTTGTTGTTTAGATTTATTTAAGATGATAAATTTTACTAATTCAAAATAATGCTTAATGTATATGAAACAAATGCCTTATAACTCTTCTCACTGAATTTTATCCAAATAAATATTCAATTCTACATTTTTAAATATTTTATTTGTATGGTCTTAATAATCTATATGAGATGCTTTTCTTTTATCTTATTTCATAGTCATGGATGTTACACTTGATTTTTTTAGTATTTTAGACTATAAATTTATAACATTTCTTTAAAGTTTTTGTATTTCTTTGGGCTTTTTATTGTTAAACTCTAAACATAGTGCGACATTTAAATAATTTTAATTTGGTTATATTACATTGCTTTAGCTTATTTTTTTTAACTTGAAAAGATATTTAATTGATATTAAAGTAACAATTTAATTTTATATATGTTTATATACTTCAAAAATTTATAGTGATTCAAAAAAAGGTATGATTGGAGACAATAAAACTCATCATTGGATAGTTCTCAATGAGCATTATCAAATTTAAAATTTATTTATATGGTTTTAAATAATTTTTCTAGGATTTTCTAATACTTTGTGGGTCATTTCAATTTGTGGCTCATTTGACATTTGATGATGATATGCTCAATGTCTTTGGTATCTTGGAATACAACAATCCTATGCTATCCATCCCATGTCTTCAAGTTTGTACTTATGATTTGGTTTTATCTTACATTGCATCAATTTATCTCATCCTAACATTTAAATATATTTTCTTAGTTTTAAAAAAGCTTTTTTATTATTCGCACTTATTTACATTATAAATCATAGCTAAAACAAATGAGGTGTAATTGAGATAAAACAAACATTGTAGGACTCATTCTAACCCACTCAACGAAATTAAATATATATTTTAATATTCTGAAATATTTTAGTATGAAAGGTCTTTGACATGTTTGCTCTGTATTTTTATTAGTATATTTTTTTTACAAATGAGGATATTATATAAAATTTCTTTGGTGTCTGTGATTGCTCCTTTCTTTTTTTATTTACCTAATTTTACAAATTGTGTTTTATTGATTTAGTTATATTAGTATAGAACTCTAATTATATTCTTTAATTACCTTTATATTCCATTGATTTTATTATATTATAATTTCTAAATTTATTTTATTTTAGTTTTATATTAAATTCCCTTAGGAAAAAAAATTATATTATTTATAGTTATTTTTTAGGTCATTAATAATAATTATAGATGAGGTTCGATCGACATGAAACAAAAATTGTTGGAGTTGTCTTAACCTGATTCATACAATTCTTATTTATTTTGATATTTTTAAAGATTTTACTTTGTAATTTTTGTCATACTTTACGACCCAGTTTGATTCGTGCCTAATTTCAATATTAAGTATAGTATGTTGAATCCCCTAAGTATCTCTTACATTACCACTTCCTTACACAATTTATGTTATTTTTTCAAATGATATTTTTTTCATGTCCACCAAGCCTTGTTAAAATTTCTAGGAATTACCAAATTAAAATTAAATAAATTATAATAAATTATTAATTTAATATAAAATAATTAAACATTAAAGTTGAAGTAAGAAAAATGAAAGTTGTGTTATATAACCAAATCAAAGCGATATAAAGTTTAGAAGGGAGGTGATTTAATTGTACATAATATTATAAAAAAACAAAATAGAAAAATATGAAGAAATAAGATAGATTTCAAGGAAAATATGCATTCCAAGATAGTAAAGGGATCAAGTGTAGCATCGCTAATCATCAAATTTTGTAAGAATCAAATTTCTTGCGAATGATGCCAAAGCCATCGAAAATAAAATAGTAAAAAATTTCACATTGACTATGTAATAGAGTAGAGTTTGTTAAGATGAGTGAATGACATTCACCTCATCTTGATCAAAAGTAGTTTAGAGTTATAAAAATTTACCAAAGTTAATGGTCATAAATAACAATTCATTTTCGTTTTAGTGTTATGTAAAAATATATATTTATGCTCAAATGACAAAAATTTAAATAATATAATATAACAAAAATAAACTAATGAAATGGTTAAATGAGAGGACATTTAGAGTTCCATGACAATTTTTAAAAAGTTAAAGAAAAAAGTTTGAAGATATAAAATAAATAGTGAGGGAAAGTTCACCAAGGAGATCCAGTTCAAAATCCTCAATCGCCAAATATGGTATGAATTAAAAAGTCTAATAAAAAATAAAATTAAAAAGTTTTATATTTAATTAAATAGAGCTCATTGAAACATGTCGAATGATGTTTATTTTTTTAGATCTAAACTTATTTGGAATTTCCATGAACAACTAATGTTAAATATGCATAGCAATAATAGATAATTATTTTAATATTAAATAAATATATATTAAAAATTAAAATAGACAAACTATGATATGAAATAAAGAAATTCTATGTTAGTTCCCCAATTATTAAAATTAGCATTAATTAAAATCTCTCATTAATTACGTTGACTCACTAGAAATTACATTACATAAAAATTTGAAAATGAAAAATTTAAATGATAATAGTCATCGACTCGACTCTAATGATTCTTGTTTTAACTTTACCCAGATTTATTTGAAATTATTGCATTTACCAGTCAAAATTAGAATAAATAATAACAAGTTATTTTTTTAATATTATATAAATCTTTGTTAAACTTATAATAAGATAAATTCGAGTGAAGATATATGACCAGTACAAAGCAATGTAAATGAAATATGAGATGAGATTAAGAGTTATATATTAGTTAAACCAAATCAAAGCACAAACTTTTGAAAAATAGGACTAGTAATGTGAGAAAGTTGCATTACAAGACATTATGGAGATTAAATGTAGCATCTTCAACCATCAAATCAACAAGAGATTAAAATGTGTTATAAAAGGTGTCAAATCCCTACAAAATTAAAAATTTATATTAAAACTAAAATGACATAAATTGAAGTATTGCAATATAAGAAAACAAAAGTGGTGCTGACGATAAGGGAGGAAAATTAGAGTTACATAGTAATATAATGAAATATAAAAACATTTTGAAGAAATGAGAAATTACATGAAAAATTTGAATTCTATGATACATAGAAGATCACATGTAGCATCATCATTCATCAAGTCTAGCATGATATGAAATTTCTAAAAAGGTGTTCCAAAATCCTAAAAATAAAAATTTTAGAAGATAAAAATTAATATTTAATTGAATTGCTCTTGCTAGGTCGAGTAGAGAGAGGTTGTGTTTTCATGGTCTTAACTCATTTGGAAATTCTAGTAAATGCCAAAGAAAGTAAGAACACATTTTAATGAATTTTTATTTTATCCTTAAAAGCTTATTTGCTAATGCTAAAATGAGTTAAATTAAAGCATTGTAATGGAACAAATCAAAGATTTTAAAATGTCTCAAGAATGGTTATTTTAAGATACTATAATAATCCTTAATGAAAGTGAAAAATTATTAGAAATAAAATAAATCTTACTTGAAAATTTCATTTCGTGATACAAACAAGATCAAGTGAAACACCTCAATTATTAAATCAGACACGAACTAAAATGTCTCAAAAGAAAAGCCAAAAACATATAAAGTCAAATATTTAAAATATAGAAATCATTACTTAGTTGGACAGAGGTCATCGAGATGAGTTTAACTTCTTATTTCTCCTTGACTGGAGTAATTTCGGAATTAATGCTAATTAATACAATTAAAAAATAGAAATCAAATAAATTAATTTTTTCAATATTTAGCAAAAATGCATTTTTTTAAAAATGAGATAAACTGAAGAAATATAATTGAATCAATTAAAAACGATGTAAAGACAATAATAGAGTAGATTTAGAGTAATTAAGTAATATAACAAAGCTAAAGCAAAGAATCATAAGAAATAAGGTAAATTGTATAGGAAAGTTGCATTCCAAATTATGAAAGAGATAGATTGTAACATCCTTGAACATCAAATATTGTTCAAATTAAAATAAATTATAAATCTTGCAAAAGCCGTGAAAAATAAAATGTGTAAAAGCTTCACTTTTAGTATTTGATTGCATAGAAAAGTGTGTTCATTTGGTGAGAGGCCTTGAGAATACTCCAAAGATGCTTTTTCCCTTATGAATTCCTAATTTAGAATTATTATTATTTGCAAAAAAGTAAAAATTCACAAATGATAAGTTAATATATTAATATTTATTTAACATATAATAAATTTTCAATAAAATAATTTGAAGTAATATAATATGACAAATTTAAAGCTATATAAAAATTGTCACATGTGATGAGAATTCTAATTTTATAAGAGTATAACCAAATAAAAGAAAAAATTATAATAAATGAGAAAAATAATATAAAATTTTCTACTACAAGTTACTAAGAAGATCGATCGTAGCATCCTCGACTGGCAATTCATATATGAATGGAAATGTCTTATAAAGAGTCCTCAAATACTTAACGAAGATATTTAAAATCAAAGAAATCAATATTTATTCAAATAAAGCCTTCCAAGAGAAGACTGTCAATTGTTTTTTTCCATTTGATTAAACGGCATTTATGAATTACCAAATTAAATAAATAAATAAAATAATAAATTATTATTCTATTATTAAATAAGAAAATTTCAAACAATGCAATATATTAAATTCAAAGCCATGTAAAGGTAAGAGGAGATGAGATTTGGAGTAAAATTTTCATGTAACCAACTCAAAGAAAAAAATTTAAAGAAATTAAATAAATATTATGCCAAAGTTGTCTTCCATGATACTATAGAGATCAAGCGTAATATTCTCAATTATAAAATCATTTGTGAAACAAAATATCTCATAAAACATATAATAAGCTTAGAAAATAAAATAGTTTACATTATAAAAATAAAGTTTTAATTACATAAAACTCATCAAGATGAGTCCAACAAAAACAACTTTCATCGTTTGGACTTCATTATGAATTACTTCAAATTATCAAACTAAAAAAGGATAGATAAAATTGAATTATTATATTAATTTTAAATATATATATATATATAAGAGCTAAGTTTCGGAAAGTTGATGAATTGTAAAATAACCAAATCAAAGCAATGTATAAGAAGGTGTTTCAGTGTTGCATTGCTATATAACTAAATTAAAGCAAGGAATTTGATGTAATGATATAAATTCTACTAGAAAGTTGCATTACAAGGTCTGTGAAGATCGAGTGTAACATCCTTGACTGTTGAAGTTGGAATGAATTGAATTATGTCTTAAAAAAGCCAAATCCATGGGAAATAAATTTAAAATATAAAAAAGAATGTTTAATTGTATAAAACTCATCATGACGAATTCAACAACATTAGTTTTGCCATTATTGAACTCTATTTTGAGTTACTTTGAAGAACTAAACTATACATGTCTAAATAATAATAAATTATTATTTGAATTGTAACTAAATATATATTAAGATTCTAGTGAGATAAATTAATGTTATATGGTATAACCAAGTGAAATTATTATAAAGGACATATAAGAGAAGAGTTAAGAATTAAGCAAAAACTTTGGAAAAAATGATAAATTTTGTGGGAAAATTGTTTTCTAGGATATTAACAAGATTGAGTGTAATGTACTCGATGGCCAAATGAATCACAAATCAAAGTGTCTCATAAAGAGCGCTTGTGTAACAGAAAGTAAAATATTTCAAAATATAAAAATGAATATTTGAATGGATTGTGTTAATAATGATGTGTCCAACAATGTTTACTTGAAATTGATCAAACCCCATTCAGAATTATAAGAAATTACCAATGTAAAAAATAAGCATAAATAAAACAAACTTATTTTAATTTTAACTAAATATATACTAAAGCATAAATGAGATAAATCAAAGAAACGTAGTAGATTCAAATAAATGAAATGAGCTTGAATATTTTTTAAAATATAGAAACAAAAATCTAATTAGATAAGGCTCAATGAAAAGTGTTGAATGACATTTTTTGTTCCAATTGACCATCATTGGAGTTACTATAAAATACCAAAGTACATAAGTGTAAATATTAATAAATTATTATTTTAATACAAAGTACGTATAAATTAAAGCTAAAATAAGGTAAATTTAAGCAATATAGTGTAACAAGATCATGGCAATTCAATCACCACATGAGAAAAGCTTTGGAGGTTCATAGTAATATAATAAACTCAAAATAAGATTTTTTAAAAAGATAAGATAAATTATATAAGAAGTTTGTATTCCATGAAAGTGAGGAGTTCACATGTGACATACTCAATCATCAAATTGATTGAGAATTAAAAAAACCTACAAAATGCCAAAGTAATAATAAAAAAAATTCATAATATACAAATGATTATTTAATTAAATCAAGCTTGTTGATGCAAGTCTGATGGCCTTTCCTTCATATTGATTGGACCTCATTTGGAAAAATATAAATTAAGAAAATATATTATAAAAAAATCAAATGGATGTAAGTTACATGAGAGGAGACTTGGAGTTAGAAAGTGAATTGATCAAATAAAAAAAACATTTTGATAAAATAAGATAAACAGTAAGGGGATGTTGCCTTTCAGGATACAAAGGAGATTGTGTGTAACACCCTAATCACCAAATTTTTTACAAATTTGACGTCTCCTAAAATCTTCAAAAAATAAAGAACAAAACATTTACATAGATAAAAAATATAGTTCGATAGAGCACAATAAAATGAATCAAAAGTCATTTATCACATCTTGATTAGAATTCATTTTTAATTTCTATGATTATTTAAGAAAAATCCTTAAATAATTAATTTTTTTTAATGTTAATTAAATATTTAATAAAATTAAAATCTAATAAATCAAAACAATGTAATATTATTATACAAATTAATGTAAAAGTTAGAAAAGATAAACATTAGTGTTAGATAGTGATACAAATCAGAGTCAAAATAAAAAATCTTTGTGTCAATTTATATAAAAAATAGCACTTCATTATATTAAAGAGATCATCAAATCAAGTATGAATAAAAATTTCTCATAAAATGTGACAAATTGATAGAGGAACAATATTAAAAAATATAGAAATGATTATTTAATAGGATAAAGGTCATCAAGTCAAGTGAACAATGTTTCTTTCATCTTAATTAGAAGTTGGTTAAACATACTAAGACTTAGCAACATAAAAAACAAAAAATAATAGTTTTTATTATTGTAGTATTAGTTAAAAATATATTGATGTTAAAATACTCAAAATTAAAGCATTTTAACATAATAAAATCAAAGAGATGTAATCATCACAATAGAGGAAAATTAAATTTCATAATTAAAAAAAATCAAGGTGAAGCATTTTAAAACATGAGATAAATTTTATTAAAAACTTTTATTCCAAGATACTAAGTAGAGAAGTGTACAATCTTTGATAGAAAATTTTTGTTTAAATGAAAAAATTTCATAAAGAATGCTAAAATAATAAAAAATAAAAAATTTCAAAATGTAGAAATAAATATTTAGTTGGACATAAGTCATTGATGTGAGCCTAATGACGTTTGTTTCATCTCGATCAAGCTCAGTTACATTCAATAAAAACTATAAAATTAAATAATTAAAAATAATAAAATGTTAATTAGTTAATAATTAGAAAATATGTTAAAGTTCAAATAAGGTAAATTTATTAGCTAAAATATATCAAAATTAAAGTAATTTAAAGGCCACACGTGAAAAGATTTAGAGTTACATAGCAAATTTTATAAAAAAGTTACTTTCTAAGAGACTTCAAAGATATAGAGTAATATCCACATTCCAAAAATCCAGTATGCATTAAAATGACTAATAAAACTACAAAAACTATAGAATGTAAAACATGAAAATTTTAAATTGAAAGTTTAATGGATGGAGCTCTTGGAGATGATTCCAATAATACTTGTTTCACAATAAGAAAACATTCATCTAATGTTAGCTAAATATATATTAGAACTTACGTAAGCAAAGTTTGAATAATATAATATAACTAAATCAAAGTGATGAAAATATTTGGGAGTATATTTAGAGTATCAAGGTAATATAATAATATAAAAATTAAAAGATCAATAGATGTGATAAATCATATAAGAAAGTTGCATTCTATGACACTAAGAAAATTGAAAATAGCATTCTTGATCAATAAATCAAGAAAGAGTCAAAATGACCTATAAAGCATGCAAGGTTTCACAAAATAAAATGATTAAAAATTTGAAATTGCATAATTAATTGGATAGAGCGCATGGAGAGATGTGTAATGATATTTTTTCATCTAGATGGGTACTCATTTTGAATTATATAAAAATATGAAAGTAATTAAGCTTTAATAATTATGAATTGTTATGTAACTATTAAGTTACTTTATGTTATAATTGAGAAGAGAAAATCATAGTATTGTAACATAACTTAATAACTGACAAAAAGGTCACACAAGGGGAGACTTAGAGGTTCATAAAAACATAACAAAATTGTAGTGAACTATTGAAAGAAATGAGATAAATTGCATAAGAAAGTTTCTTAACAAGAGACAAAGAGATCCAATGCAACATCCTTGATAGTCAAATGAGATACTGGCAAAAATATCTCTTATGACATGCAAAAATGAAAGAAAATAAAATAATTAAATTGTGGAATTCAATATTGGATTGGATACACCTTGTTGTCACGAATCAAATTATAATTGTTTTGTCATAATCGTAACCCATTTGGAATTATTATGAAATACCCAAAAATATAAAAAAATAATAATAAATAATTTTTTAAAACTAAGTAAATATATATTAAAGAAAAAATTATAAATTTATGCCATTTTGTATATCCAACTCAAAACAATATAATTGTTACTTAAGAGGGGAATGATAGTTATGTTATAAAAAAAGAAAATTAAAGAAAAATGTTTGAGGAAATCATAAAATTATCTAGGGATTGTTGAGTTCATAAATCTTTCAATCATATATGAATCAAAATTTCAAATAAAAAATGCCAAAATAATAATACATAAAATATTGAAAAATATCGAAAAGAATATTTAATTAAATATACACCATCTAGATGAATTCAATAGTATTTGTTACATTTCAATCTAATCTTAATTATAATTGATATAAATAACTAAATTAATTATCAAAATTATAACAAATTATTATTTTAATATTAACTAAAATATATTAAAATTAAAATGAGAAAATCTTTAGAAATGTAATGAATCATTTTCAAAGATATGTAAAGGTCACATTGGTAAACATTTCAAGTTACATAGTAATCTAACAAATCAAACAAAAAAATCAAATAAATGAGATCAATTGTACTTGATTACTGTAATTCGAGAAACTAAGGTCCAGTATTACAACCTTGATCATTAAAGTAGATATGAATCAGAGTGATTAGAATTAGAATGATTAGAATCAAAATGATTCTGAAAAAATGCAAAACCCCACAAAATGAAATGCATAAAATATAGAAATGAATATTTTATAGAACAAAACCTTAGAGAAAATACAACAACCTTTGTTTTGTCTCAATTAGATCTCCTTTGTAAATACTATCAATCATTAAAATAGACATAAAAAATAACTTATTTTCAAAAATTAAATAATTATATATTAAAGCTAAAAATGAGATTAAATGAAGTCATGTAATAAAAGTAAATTAATGTGATGAAAGCTTTAAAAGAGAGGACATTTAGAGTTATATAATATTAAAATCAAATAAAAGAGAAAAACTTTAAGAAATAAGATAAATTGTTTAGGTATGTTCTATTTTAAGATATAACAAACATTAAGTATAACTTCTCGATCTTCAAATATGACATGAATAAAATATCTCACAAATCATGCCAAAGCCGTAGAAAGTAAAATTTCTAAAAATATAGAAAAACATATTTGATTGTTAAGAATTCATCAAGATGAGCAGAGCAACATTTATTTCTTCTTGATCAAATATTAATTTGAAATACTTTTAATTACAAAATTAAAAAATTATAAATAATAATAAATAATTATTTTATATTAAGTTGTTATAAATTAATTCTAAAATAAGATAAGTTAAAGAAATAGACTGTAACCAAATTAAAGAAAACTAATTTGAAGAGATATATTATATGAGAATTTTTTATTTCGATATATTAAGGACACTGATTATAACATTCTTGTGCACTAAATCAAGTTTTAGTTAAAATGCCTCTTGAAGCATGCAAAATTTTTACTAAATAATTTATTAAAAAAATTTAGAAAAGAATAACTTAATAAGATAGAACTAGTTGAGAAAAGTTGATGACATTTTTTTTGTCTGTATTACATCTCATTGAGAATTATTAGAAATTCCTACAATAAGTAAAAATAAATAATAGTAAATTATTTCTTTAATAATAAGCAAATAAATGTTAAACCTCAAATAACAAAAATTGGATAACGTAATATAACCAAACAAAAAGGATGTAACGGTCACATGATAACAGATTTTGATTTTTGTCGTAATATAACCAAATCAATAAAATTTGAAGTGAGTTTAATTATGGAGGGAAGTAGAATTACATGTTACTATGGAGATAAAACATAACATCATCCATTGCCAAATCAAGTATTAATAAAAATGTCTAATAAAGTGCATCAAGATTTGCCTTGTGATGTTTATTACATTTCGATTGGAACTTGTTTTGAATTACTACAAATTACAAAATTAACTAATCATAAATAATAATTCATTATAATTTTAAAATTAAATAAATAAAGTATAAAGTTCAAATTAGACTAATTTAATAAAAGCAAATTAAAATAAAAATAAGGTAAAGGTCATACGTTAGGATAATGAGTGATTCTTTGCAATAAAAAAAATAAAAAAACTTTTTAAGAAACAAGAAATTGTACAAAAATGTTGCATTATAAGATAATAAAGAGATTGATTATAGCTTCTTGGATAATGAAATGAACCATGATTGTACTAGTCTTGTAAATTATGCTAAAACATTAGAATTTAAAATGTTTAAATATTTAAAAAATTATATTTAAATCCTTAAAGCACATTTAGATTAGGCCAATTTTTTTTATTTTGATCATACCTTATTTAGGATTACCACAACTTATTAAAGTAAATGACTATAAATAATTGTGCATTGTTATTTTTAATATGAAGTAAATGTTATTAATGTAAAATGACAATAATTTAGCTAATGTAATATAAACAAATCAAAGTGGTATAAAGGGTAGATCAGAGAAGAATTAGAGTTTAATAGTAATACAATAAAATTAAAATACAATTTTTAGAAAAGGAAAAAATTAAATGATAAAGTGCATCCCAAGTTGTTATATTGATGGAGTGAGATATCCTTAATGGCCAAATAAGGTATGGATCAAAATTTCTCCTAATGCATAGAAAAAAATAAGAAAAATTCTTTTGGGAATGAATATTTAATTACATAAATCTGATCATGATTTGTCGAATGATGTTTGTTTTATCTCGAACAGATCTTCTTTGGAATTACTATGAATTATCAAAAACAATAATCATAAATAATAATAACGTTTTTAATATTAAGTAAATATATTTGAAAAAAATATGATAAATTTAAGCAATGTAATATATCGAAATTAAAGCGATGTTAATGTTACACAAACATGATATATGATTACATAATAATATAACCAAATGAAAGTAAAAAATTTAAAAAGTGGGATAAATTGTACAAGAAAATTGCATTCAAAGAAACTAAGTATTTTGAATATAAATCTTTTACTATCAAGTCATGCACTAATTAAGATATCTTATGAAGTTTGCTCAAATTATAAAGAATAATATATTTAAAAATATAAAATATTAATTTGATAGAGCCTAGTAAGCAAACAATACAATGTTTTCTTTCTTTGATCAAACTTTGTTTGTAATGGCCATGAATTACAAAAAATGACTAAGCATAAACAATAGTAAATTATTTATTAAATTTTAAAAATTATAAATTAAAACAATGTAATATAACAAATTCAAGATGATTTAAATGTTAAATGGGAGAAAATGCTTTCTTTTATAGTAATAGAACCAAATCATAGAGAAACATTTGAAAAAATGTGATAAAATGTACGAGAAAATTGCAATCAAAGAAAGTAATGTGTTCGAGTGTGACATGGTCGAATGTCAAGTTAAGTACAAATAATATGGTATAGTAAAGCATGCAAAAATCTTTGAAAATAGAATATTTAGAAATTTAAAATGAATAAGTATTGGATAAAACACGTTGAGTTGAGTCTAACGATGTTTATATTTCTCCTCAACAGAACTTCGTTAGGATTTGATATGAATTACTGAAGAAAATAATTATAAATAATAAAATATAACTATTTTATTATTAATTAAATAAATATTAATCCAAAATTGATATATCTAATAACAATGTATTCTAACTGAACAGAAGAAATGTAAGGGTGACATTTCATAAAATTCAGTGCTACATAATTATATAACAAAAGTTAAAATGAGATAAATTGAAGTAATGCAATAAAAGAAAATAAATGCTAAATAAATTCACAAAAGAGGACATTTAAGTCACATAATAATAAATGAAAGAAAAGTAAAAAATTTTAAGAAGTATTCTATGACATTAAGGGGGACCAAATGTAACATTTAAGAAAAAACTTTGATGAAATGAGATAAATTATGTGGGATAGTTGAATTCCAAGATTCTCAAAAAATTGAGTATAATATCCATAATAATTGAATTAGGTGCCAATCTAAGATGAATTATTGAAAAATATAAAAATAAAAAATTAATCGGATAGAGCAAGTTGAGACAAGCATAATGACTTTTGTTTCAACTTTATCAAACCACATTCAGAATTACTATGAATTACCAAGATAAATAAGCTTAAAGAAATTAATTATTATTGTAGTATTAAGTAAATATATGTTGAAGCCAAAGTAATACATGTTTAAGCAAAATAATGTAAACACAAATTAAATAAATATTGATCACAAATTAGAGGAGGTTAGGGCAAACATAATAAAATAAACAAATTAAAGAAAAAGAATTGATTAATTGTGATAAAGTATGTGGAAAATGGTTTTCCAAGATAACAAATTGCTTGAGTGTAACATCCTTGATTAATAAATCAGTTATGGGTCAAAATATCTCAAAAAGTGTTCCAAAAATATAGAAAACAAATGAGACAAATTTTATTAAGCTCGTTAAGATTACTCAAACAATATTTGCTTCGTCTTAATAAGTCTATTTAAGTAATTACTAAGAACTTCAATATTAAATAAGAAAAAAATAATTATATTATTATTTTAATAATAATTTTAAATTTGTTAATGCTAAAAAAAAATAAGTTGAATCAATTTAATATAAACAAATTGAAGCAATGTAAAGGTCAAATAATAGGAGTTTGATTAGCATAGTAAATTTAACCAATTGAAACTAGAATATTTTAGAAATGAAAAAAACATATGAAAAAAATTACATTCAACGAGACTAAGAAGATTGCATATAATATCCCTAATCATCAAATCACATAGGTATCAAAATGTCTCAAAAAAAATATGCCAATAGATATGGAAAATATGACAATTAAAACTTTTGAAATGAATTTTTAATTAGATAAAGCTCATTGTAATGAGTTCAATGATGTTTAAATCATATCGATAAGACCTCTTTTGGAATTACTACTAATTACAAAATTATATCAACAAAATAATATTAAATTATAATTTTAATATAAAATAAATTAATTTATAATGTTGAAATTAGATAAATTGATGAAATATAGTATAACCTAATAAAAATTATGTGAAGGTGACACTAGAGGACATTTAGATTAATATAACAATATCAAAGTAAAAAAGTTGAAGAAATGACATAAATTATGTGGTAAAGTAGAATTTCAAGTTATTAACAAAATTGATGGTAGTTTTCACAATTATCATATCATGTACGAATCAAAATATCTTATAAATCATGAGATTGCTCATAAAAAAAGTATTTAGAAATATTAACAAAAATTAATATTTGATTAGGAAGAGCACTATAAGATGAGCCAAATGAAGTTTTATTTGTGTTAATCACACCTTGTTTATAGTTAGTATGAACTACGATTATAAAAATTTCAAATAATAATAAATTATTATTTCAAATAAGAAGAGATTTATTACTATATAGTAAGATAGCCAAATCAAAGTGAAAATTTTGAAAAAATAAATAGGTAGCTTGAGAAAGATGCGTTCCATGGTATTAAGGTGATTAAGCATATCTTAATCATCACATAAAGCACAAATTAAAATAACTTCTAAGGTAAGCCAAAACCCAACAAACCTATATTTCAAAATATAAAAATAAAAATTTTGTTTGGTAGAGATAATCATGACTTGTCGAATAATATTTGTTTTGTCTTGTTTTGACCTCATTCAGAATTTCAATGAATTAACAAATTAAATATGCAAAAATTAAAAAATTATTTTTAATTATAAGCAAATATATAGTAAATCCAAAATTATATAATTTTAAGGAATGGAATATAACAAAAATAATGTAATGCAATAGTAATATAAGAATGTTTTAGTTTCTTAGTAATAAACTAAATCAAAGAAAAACCTTTAAAAAATGTCAAATTTTATATGAAAGCTACATTCTAAGAAAATAAGATGAGAATTAAAATATCAGTTTAGAATTGAGAGTAAAGTCTTTGATCATCAAATTAGGTTAAAAAAATACCTCATAAATAATGCCAAAACTTCAAAAATATTGTGTATATATATATATATATAAGTCAATGTTATATAGGATAAAGTTCATCGAGACAAGTGCAACTAAGTTTATTAAGTCCTAATTTTACCTCCTTTGATATTATTATGAATTACCATATTAAATAAATGTAAAACATATTATAGTATTATTTAAATATTAAGTTGCTTTATGTTAAAGTTGTAATAAAATATATTCAAGTACTTTATTATTTCAAAATTAAAGAAAAAATTGAATAAACGAGATAAACTTTTTAAGAATTTACAGTACAAGATATAAAGGATATTCACTATAACGTCATTCATCATCAAATTTGGTACAAATTAGATTGTCTCGTAAGGCATGCCAAAACATTAGAAAGAAAAAAATTTCAAAACATGAAAATGATCTTTAAAGTTTATAAAGCTTTTTAAGTCTGGTCTAGGGATGTTTCATTCATCTCGATTGGACATTTTAGTATATATATATATATATATATATATATTTCTTTGAGATGAAATGAGATAAATTTAACTGAAACATTACAACAAAATTTATGACATGTAAAAGTCACATTAGAGAAGATTATTAGTTACATGCTAATATAAATAAATGTTCGAAAAAATTTGCAAAAATGAGAACAACTATACAGGAGAGTTTATTTTTAATAAATGAAGGATATCAAGCATGACATCTTCGATCTTCAAATCAGGTATGAAACAAAATATCTTATTAAACATTCTAAATTAACTATGAAATAAAATTTGTAAAGTAATAAAATAAATATTTCATTTCATAAAGCTTGTCAATGTTTCTAATAACCTTTGCTCTATCTCGATTAGAAATCATTTGTAATTATTGTGAATTATGAAATTAAGAAAGAACAAATTGAGGAATGTAATCAAACAAAATCAGAGTACTGTCCTAATCACAAATGAGAAGAATTCGAGTTTCATAGTAAAACAACCAAATAAAATGTTTTGTTTGAAGAAATGAAATAAATTATATGGGAAAGTGGCAATTCAATATACTAAGTATATCAAAGTGAAACATTCTCAATCGTTAAATCTGGTATTAATCAAAATGACTTGTAAAACTTCGTAAAACCTTAGAGAAAATATGTAAAATTATAAAAATAAAAATTTAAATATATAGAGCTTATTGAGTCAAGTCCAAGAATGTTAATTTCGTCCCAATAAAAAATAACTGGCAATTACTACTAATTACAAAATTAAATAAGCACAGATAATAATAAATTATATTATTAATGTTATGATAATATATGTTAAATTTGAAATGTCATAAACTATAGCATTATAATAAAAAAATAATAGCAATATAAAGGTCACATAAAACTTGAATAAGTGTTTTATTATAACATCCTCAACAATCAAATCTAGTTTGCACAAAAATGTCTCACAAAGAATGCAAAAAATTAAACCAAACTATTTAAAAAAAACTATTTAAAATGTTCGTGTCTATTGGAGCTTGTTTAGAATTATTAAGGATTAACAACCTAAAAAAAACATAAATAAATAAAGTGTTATTTTAATGTTATGTGAGTATATATTATATTTGAAATGGGATAAATTAAACTAACGTAATTTAATGAAATAAAAGAAATACAAAGGCTACTTAAGGGAGAAATAAGGATTAAATTGTATTATAATAAAATCAATGTAAAAAATTTGAAGAAATGTGAAAAATTCTAATACAAAATTACATTTTAGGATGCAAAGGAGATCTAGAATAGCATCCTCAATCATCTTGTTAGGCAAGAGTTGAAATATCTTATAAATCTAGCAAAATAATAAGAAAATCAAACATCTAATTTATAAAGTTTAATGATGTTATTTTTTATTATATCAGAACTCACCTTGAGTACTATAAATTACAAAATTAAAAAATGATAAATAATTATAAATCATTATTTTAATATTAAGTAATAATAAAAGAAAAAATGGATTAACTTGAAGTAGTTAAATAAAACCAACTAAATTGAATGTGATGGCCATGTGAAATTAAATTTAGAGTTACATAGTTGTATAACCCATCAAAAATAAAAAATTAGATGAAATGAGATAAATTTTTTAAGAAGATTGCTTTCCAAGATAATGAAAAGATTGACTGTAGCATCTTGAATCTTCAAATTAGGCATCAGTCAAAATTTTTTATAAAGTGTTCAAAAGCCCTCAAAAATAAAATATAAAAAAGAAGATAAAAAAATAAATGTTTAATTTGATAGGGACTTTGGAGACAATATTACAGACAATTATTTTACCTCATTGAACAACATTTGCAAGTACTGAGCTAAAATATGATAAATTATAGCATTGTAATATAACAAAATAAAAGTAATGTAAAGGTCACATAAGAAGGGAATTATATTTTCATAATAATAATGTTAAATATAAAATAAAAAGTTGAATAAAATATATAAATTATATGTGAATATTTGTTTTTAAAGAATCTAAGAAGATAAAGCTTATCATCCTCAAACAACAAGTCTGCTATGAATCAAAATATATGTGAAAGTAAGAAAGACTTATAAAAATCTAAACATTGAAAAAAAATAAAATGAATAATTAGTTAGACAGACCCATCGAGCCAAATGCAATAATGTCTATTTTGACTCCATATGATCTCATTTGGAATTAACAAAGTAAAATGAGAAAAATTAAAGCAATGAAATATAAAAAAAATCTTAATAATGTAAAAGTAAAACAAATGCAAATTTATAGTTTAATACTAATATTACAAAATGAAGATGATACATTTAATGAAATTAGACAAATTTTATAAGGAATTTGCAAAGGGTTGAAAGGCAACATCTTTCCTTATCAAAGTACATAAAAATCAAAAAGTTTCATGTAGCAAGCAAGAAGCAAAGAAATAATTAAAAAATGTGAAAATAAATTTTTAAATGGATAGTGCACTTCAAGATGGCCAAAAGATTTCTGTAAACTATAGAAGCTAAAAAAACAAAGAAGAACACATTATGATTTTTAATATTTTCTAAATTTATACTGAAGATTAAAATTGATAAATTATAGTAATATACCATAACCAAATCAAAGAAATTTAATGTTAAATAAGAGATGATTTTTAGTTAGTTAATAATATAACAAAATCAAGCAAAAAATTAGAAGAAATTAAAAACAATATATCGAAATGTTGCATTCCAAGATATTATTGTGATCAAGAGTAGCATCCTCCATCTTCAAATCAAATATTAATCAAAATATTTATTGAAGCATTTTAAGTCTTTAAAAAAAAGGAAATTTAAAAATATAAAAATGAATACTTAGTTTGATGGGGCTTTTCAAGATACATCCATTGTCATTTATTTCATCATAACTAGGCATTCTTTAGAATGATATGAACTTAACAAATAAAAAATTCTTAAATAATAACATTTCATTATTTTAATATTAATAAAACACATAATAAAAAAATTAGACTAATTGAATAATGAAATATAATTAAAATAAAGTTATTTTAAGGCCACATAAGAGGAGAATTTGTGTTTTATACTACATAACTAAATCAAAGTAAAAAAAAATTAACAAATGAAATTAATTGCATGACAAAGCTTCATTCCAAGGAATTACAAGATTAAGTAAAAACTCCTTGATAATAAAAAAAGGTATGATCTTAATTATCACACAAAATATGTACAAATATGAAAAACTTTTTAAAAATGTTAATATAAATATTCTATTGGATTGATCTAGTCATTAATGGCCTAATGATGTCTTTTACATCATGATTCGACCTCATTTTGAGTAATAACTTCCTACAAAATTGAATAAACATCAATAGTAATAAATTATTTTTTTAATTTAAGAAAATAATATATTAAAGATAAAATATGATAAATTGAAGCAATTTAACATAGCTAAATCAAATTGATATAATGGTACTTGAGATGAGATTTTGAGTTGTATGAAAATATAACAAAATTAAAAAAAATTGAAGAAAGGAGCTAAACTTTATATGAAAGTCACTTTTCAACATGTTTTGGAGATTGAGCAAAACATCCTCAATTGTAAAAATAGGTATGAATCAAGATATCTTATAAATAACTCACAACCTTTTAAAATAAATTATTTAAAGTAATCAAAATAAATATTAATTAGAAAAAGCTCATTAATACTAGTTCAGTGATGATTCTTTCATCTCAGAAGTACATAAAAATAACTAACAGCTTATTAATTTAATATTGAAAAGTATATATCACAAAACTAATAAGACATTATTTGGACTTCTTGTGAATTAATAAATATAATAAATAAAAAGTTTCTCTTTAATATTAAGAAAACATAATCAAACCTATAATTAGGAAAATAGAAGTAATGTAATGCAACAAAATAAAAATGATGAGATCACAAAGAGAAAAATTATAGTTTAGTAGTAATATAACCGAAACAAAACTCTTTGATGAACTTTGATAGATTGTATGAGATATTTGCATTATAAGATACTAAACAAATCAAATACAACATCCCTAATCAATAAATTTATTATGAACAAAAAGACTAAAAAATTAACATTTAGTTGTATAAAGCTAATTTGAGATGATTCCAATAAAATTTTTTTGATCTTGATCAAACCCTATTTAGAATTATAAAAAATAAAGAATTAAAAATCACAAGTAATAATAAAATATTAGTCAAATACTATGTATATATATTAAATCTAAAAATAATAAATTTAAGTTTTGTAACACACAAAATTCAACACAATATAAGGGTCACATGAGAGTAGATTTTGAGTTACATAGAAATATAATACAATTAAAGCATACTTTTATGAAATGAGATAAACTTTTTGTATAAATTGCATTCCAAAATACTAAGATGATCAAGTGTAATGTCTCTGATCATCAAATGTGGTACAAACCAAAAATGTCTTGTAAAGTGTGTTAATTTCATAAAAAGTAAAATATTGTAAAAAATTAATTTTTAAACATAAATAAATAAGTATTTAATCATTTCATAAGGTACAAACTAACAACATCCATTTCATCTAGATTAGAGCTCCATTAAAATTTCTTTGCATTATAAAATTAAATAAATAAAAATAATAATAAATTATTATTAAAGATTAACTGAATATACAGAAGTAGAGAAGTAATCAATTGAATAAATATAATGCAACCAAATCAAAGATATGTAAAAGTCACATGAGTGAAGATTTAGAGTCAGAAGGAAATATAACCATTTAAGTTTTATGAGAAAATCGTAGTCCAAGATATTAAGGAGATCAAGAATATCATCGTTAATCATCACATCAGATTCAAATCAAAATTTCTATTAAATCATGTTAAATTCTTATAAAATGAAATATTTAAAATATAAAAATGAATACAAAGTTTGATATAATTCATTGAGATAATTTCAAATATGTTTGTTTCATCTCGATCAGACCTCACTCAAAATTTCTACAAATTTCTAAGTTAAAAAACCACAAATAATAATGAAATATTATTTAAAAATTAATTTAAAGTATAATAATGTTGTGATTGGAACTATTCAAAGCAATGTTATGGCTACATTAGAGATGAATTATAGTTTCTTAGTAATAATATAACAAAGATAAAGAAAAACATTTTAAAAATTAAAATAAATTTTATAAGAATCTTGTATTACAAGTTACTAAAAGGTCAAGTGCAATGTCCTAAATCATTGAATTACATATGAATTAAAATATCTGAAAAGTAGAAAAAAAATCATAAAGAAAAATTGTTAAAAAAATAAAAACAATGAATTTTTAAATTGATACGGCTCTTTAAGACTAGTGCAACAACGTCTATTTCATCTAATTTGATCTTGATTATAACAACTATAAGTTATCAAAGTAAATTTTCACAAAAAATAACAAATAATTATTTTAAAATTAAATAAATATATATATATTAAAGCTAAAATGATATAAATTAATTCAATATAATAAACAAAATCAAAGTGATGAAAAGTGTCATAATAGTAGATTTAGAATTATATTGTAAAATATCTAAATTAAAGTAAAAACTTTAATGAAATTAGATAAATTAAACAATAAGGTTGAATTCCAAGATACAAAGGAAATTGAGTGGAACATCGTCGACCAATAAATCATGCATGAATCTAAATTCCTTGTAAAGCATGCAAAAATAAAAAAAAAATTAATAAATAATTTTTTAGAGCTCATGGAGTTAAGTCTAATGATATTTATTTTGTCATAATCATATCTCATTTAGAATAACTTTGAAATACTAATGTAAATGAGAATAAATAATAATACATTATTATTTAATTATTGAAATTATATATTATTTTCAAAACCATGTGAATTCCAACTATGTAATATAACCAAATCTAAAGTGTTATAATTTAAAGAAATCAATGCCATATAATTTGGTGAAATTAGATGAGTTATATTGGAAACTTGAATTACAAGAAAGTAAGGTGATCGAGACCAATTGTTTGTTGTCATGTCAAGCATGAATCAAATTTTCTCATAGAATGTGTAATAATACTAGAAGCTTATATAGAGCTTGTTAGAATGACTCTATTGACACACATTTTATCTTTATCAAATTGAGTTTAATATTATATTAATTAAAAAAATAATATAAACGAAAAAATAATAAATTATTATTTTAATATTAAAGAAATATATCCTAAAATTTAAATGAGATCAAATAAACAATATACTATAGCTTATTCCATTGAGTGTTGAAGTCACACTAGAGGAGAATGAGAGTTTTGTAGTAATATAACAAAATTAAAGTGAAACATTTAATGAAAAAAGAACAATAATACAAAAAAGTTAGTTACAAGATAGAAAGGGAATCTAGTTTAATACATTTGATCATTAAAATTTGTTCGAATGGAGTCTAACAAAGTCTATTTCATCATGGTCAGACCTCACTAGTAGTTACTGCAAATTGGAAAAATAAATAATCATACTATAATAATGCATTATCATTTTAATATTGCATAAATGTATAATAAACTTAAAATGATATAAGTGGAAGCAATGTATCATAACCAAGTGAAAGTGATGTAGAGATAAAATAAGTGGTGATTTGGAGTTCACATAATTATGGCTAAATCAAAGTAAAATGTTTGAAGAAATGAGATACATTTTAGGAAAAAAATTGGACTCTAGGATTATAACAAGGTCATGTGTAATATTTTGAATATGATTTTTTTGTTTGCTTATTCTCAATTAGACATCTTATAGAACACACATAAGTTAATAGTGAAAAGAATAATTAATAACAAATAATAACTTGAATACTATGCAAATATATATTAAAGTTGAAATAAGGTAAATTAAATCAATGTAGTATAATCAGATGAAAGCAATATAAAGATTACTTGGGTGGAGAATTGGTGTTGTAAAGTAATATAACAAAAACAAAATGAAACATTTGAAAAAATGAGATAAAGTGTGTAAGGAATTTCCACTCTATGATACTAGGCAAAATTTAGGATAACATTCTTAATCATCAATTTAGTTGTGAATAAAACTAACACATAAAATGTGTCAAAATGTTTAAAAAATAGTTTTTTAAATATTGAAAATAGTATTTAATAGGATATAACTCATTTAATGGAGTCTAATCAAGTTTTTCCCCTTGATTAGACGTTTTCTATAATAACTCAAAATTAAAAAATTAAATAAGCATAAATAATAAAACATAATTATTTTAATACTAAAAATAATTATAATAAAGTATAAAATATGATAAATTTACTTAATGTAACATGCCCAAAACGAAATTTTGTAAATGACATATAAGAGGTGATGTAGAGTTAGCAAGGAATATAATCAAATGAAAGAAAAAAAATAAAATAAAATAAATTGTATAGGAAAGTTATATTCCATGATACAATGGTGATTAATCATAACGTTGTCATTCATCAAATAATTAACGAATCAAAATAACTCATGAGAAAATGCTTGAATAAATATTTAATGTTATAAAAAAATGAATATTTCATAATATAAGGCTCATAGGAGGAAGTCCAACAATAATTTTTTATCTCAATAAAAAAATTTTCTAGAATTATTACTAATTAAGAAAGTCAATAAAAATAAATAATAGAAAATCGTTTTTATAATATTAAGTAAATATATTTTAAAAAAACTTGATTAAATCAAATAAATAATATAACAAAATAAAAAGTTTTGAAAGGTCACTTAAGTGGAGAATTTGAATTTTATAATAATATAACCAAATTGAAGAATGACAAAATGGTTACATGAAAGTTGCATTCGAAAAATACCAAAGGGATGATGTATAACATCCTCATTCACCAAATTAGCTATAAATTAGAGTTTCTTACAAAGCATGCTAAAATAATTAAAAAAATAAAAGTTGAAAAAAAACACGAAAGTTGTGTTCCAACATACTAAAGAGATCAAGCATAAAATTCTTGATCATAAAATCTAGTAGAAATTGAAATGTCATGCAAATTGTACTAAAATAAAAAAATAGAATAATTAAAAATATAGAAATAAATATTTTGTGGATAGGGCTCATTGAGAGTAGTCTAAGATGTTTGTCACATCTTGACTGGAACTCATTTTGAATTATTATGAATACTAAATTAAATAAGAATAAATAACAACAAATTATTTTTTCAATATGAAGTAAATAAAGTTGAAAACAAAAAAATGTAACAATATAGTATAATCAAATATTAGTGATGTAAGGGTCGCACAAGAGTATAATTTTAATTTGAATGTAATATAACAAATATTTGCAAAAGATTTACAGAACTAAGAAAAAAGGTATGGGAATATTTCATTCCATGATTATTAAGAGATCGAGTATAACATCTTGAATCGTGGAATAATGTACAAATTAAAAGTGTCAAAATATGCCATAATTATTGAAAATAAAATTTTTTAAAAAATGAATATTGAATTAGATTGAGCTCGTTGAGATATGTCCAATGACATTTGTTACAACTCAATACCCCACTTTTGAATGACTACAAATTTATTAAATTAATAATTCATTATTGTTTATGTTTAATTAATTTCGTAATTCACAATAATTCTTAATTCTGTCTAATAAAGCAAAAAAATATCACCAAGCACACTTTGATGAGATGTAATTAATAAAATATTTATTTTTATATTTTCATATTTTACACCTTTAAATATTTTATTTTTCTATAGCTTTGATAAGATCTATATGTTATATTGATTTATACTATATTTGCCATTAAAGAATCCTACGTTTGATCTCCTATGTCTCTTGGAATAAAAAATTCTCCTACAATTTTTCTATTTTCTCGAAATCATATGCTTTGATTTTTCTATATCACTATTTAACACTAAATTTTTACTTCTATGACTTCTACCTACATTTGAACTGGTTATATTATATTTCTTTAATTTATCTCATTTTAGATTTAATATATATATATATATATATCAACTTAATTTTAAAATAATAATTTACTATTTATTATGCTTATTAACTTTGTAAATAAAACATAATCTTTAACGATGCCTCATTAAGAAAAAAATAAATGTCATTGGACTCGACTTATTGAGCTCTATAGAATAAAAATATTTATTTTGTTGTTATTAAAAATTTGATTTCTTATAATCATGTTTTGCAAAATATTTTGATTCACACTTGATTTAACAATCTACGATGTTACACTCGATCTCCTTAGTATCTAGAAATGTAACTTTTGCAAATAGTTTATTTTTTTTTTCAAATTTGGTTCTTTATATTTTTTATATTATGTTGAAATTATAATTTTTCGTTTTTTTGACTTTTATATTATTTTGATTTCATTGTATTACATTGTTTCAATGTATCTCATTTCAATTTTGACATATAGTTAGTTAACATCAAAATATTGATTTTTTATTATTTTTCTCTCTCAGTAAATGCAAACTATTGCAATTGGAGAAGAAAGTAAAACAATTTTGCATAATTTCATTAACTTTATCGGCTAAATATCCACTTTTTGTCTATTAATATTTATTTCCAAGCGTTTTAGTGTGGTTAATAATACATACAAATTTGTTCCTTATTTGAAGATAAAAAATATTATATTTGACTTATTAAATAACTTGTAATTCTACTTTTCGATGCAATTAAACTCATTTCTTCAAATTTCTCATTTAGATTTCGCAATATTTCTATGAAATTATAATTCTCCTCTTCTGAAACTGTTACCTTTATTTAATTTGGTTATATTATATTGAATCAATAAGCTCTATTAATTAAATATTTATTTTTATATATTTGTTTTAAATATTTTGTTTTTATGGATGTTTACATATTTTAAGAGATATTTTTATTTGATCTTAAAATTAATTTCATTATTAAGAATTTTGCCATCTAAACTTCATAATATATTGGAATGCAACATTCAAATATAATTTATCTAATTTCTTCAAAAATTTTTGTTTCATTTTCATATATTACTACGAAACTCTTGTTCTAACCTTCTTTAATATTTGCAAGACTTCGATTTGGTTACATCATTTTCAAACAATTTATTATATTTTAGTTTTATGATATATTTACTTAAAATTAAAATAATAATTTATTGTTATTTATGTTTAATTTTTTATGTAATTTAAAGTAATTTCAAACAAGGTCTGATGGAGGGAACAAATGTTATTTGAATCATCTCAATGAGCTCTCTCAATTTAAATACTCAATGTTATTATTTTTTAATATTTTATTTTCATGATTTTATGCTTAATGAGATATTTTTATTTAGATAGTATTTCATGATGGAAGTTGTTATAGTTGCTTTCATTAGTATATTAGAGTTTAGCATTCTGACTTTATTTTTCTTATTTTAGTATATTAGAATTTAGCATTCTGCTTAATGAATTATGCTTTCTTAGTATATTTGTTACAGTTGACCCATCTCATTAAGCTCGATAAAATTAAATATTCATTCTTATAGTTTTAAATTTTTTATTTACCTTAGTTTTCCCACACCTTATGATAGATTTTTATTTGTGTAAGATTTGATGATTTATGACGCTACACTCTATCTCCTTAGTATCTTTGAATAAACATTTCTATCATAATGTATTTAATTTATTTAAATTTGTTATTTATTTTTGTTATATTAGTATATAATCTTAAATCACATCGTTTGTGATCTTTACATCACTTTGAGTAGTTATATTAATTTTTTACATAAAGTAAATCTATGCTTCAAAATTTATTTACCTAATAATAAAGTAGTCATTTATAATTATTTAAGATGAAAATTCATAATAACTCTAAATGTGGTCTAATTAAAAAGAAACAAATGTCACTAAACCTATCCCAATAAGATTAATAAAATTAAAAAATTTTATTTTTTAAAAAATTTCTTATGTGTTGTGAGATATTTTGATCTACATATGATTTGGTGATTAAGGATGTTACACTTGATTCCATTATTTATTTATGATGTAAATTTGTTAAATAAATTATCTCTTTTTCAAATTTCTCACTTTGATGATGTTATGTTATAATGAAATTCCAAGTCTACTCTTTTGTTACTTTTATATTTTTTTTATTATATTATATTATATTACCTAAATTCATATCACTTCATCTTTCATTTATATTTAGTTTATATTATAATAATTATTAAATTTTTATTTATATTTATTTAAAAACATTTATTTTTTTGTTTATGCAAGCTTTTAAAGACAATTTGATTTTTACCACATTTCACAATGCAAGTTTTTATGTTCCAATTTCTTAATCTCCTCGACAGTAACCTTCACTTACACTTTATGTCATTGAAATTTTATTTATTTATTTCGATATATTACTATGTAACTCTAAATATTGTTTAATGTGACCATAACATATCATTGATTTTATCATATTATATTTTTTAATTAATCTTATAAAAGATTTTATATATATTTACTAAATATTAAAATAATTATTTATCATTTTTTTTGCATATTTATTTTAGTAATTCAAAAAAAATCTCAATGAACTCTAATCGAGATAAAATAATGGTCGTGGAGCACACCTTGATGAGTCCTACCCAATTAAGTTTTCATTTAAAATTTTCAAATATTTTTTTTCCCTGGGTTGTAGTAAGTTTTGTTAGATAGTTTGATTTGTACCTAATTTGTCAATTTATAATATTATGCTCACTCACCATAGTACCTTAGAAATTACTTTTTTATACAATTTATGCCATTTGTTGAAATGTTTAAATTTGATTTGCTTATATTACTATGTAACCTTAAATTTTAATTTTTGTGGCCTTTACATTGCTTTAATTTTAGTATACAGTAATGATTCAATTTATCTTATTTTAGTGTTAATCTATATTTACTTAATATTGATAAATAATTCTTAAAAAAAGCTCAGTTTAACTTGATTAAATAAAAATGATCATTTTTTATTAATCAATTTTCAACCTAAAAATTATTCACTAAGTAGACAATTAGATTATCAAAATAAGCAATTTAAATTATCTTTTATTAATAAAATCACATATCATCATTTTGCCTAATGAATTAGATAATCTTTATCATAAATATTTTGATGCATAAATATTAACAAAAAAATTATAATAATATAGGATATTCCACAAAATATTTTAATTTAAATAGACATGATCTTGAAAAATGAATTTCTATATAAGACATTCCTCAAAATATTTGCAATTAGCTTTGTTTAGAAAGACTTACTAAACAACTAGATTGAAAAATAAATTTAGAAAAAGGAAGGAATGGTTTAAAGTGAGACAAAAGAGGGGAGAGATGGGCAAATAGGAAAAAGAGAGAAAGTAAAGAAGGAATTAACAAGCATGTTCAAAGCAGTATCTAGTTCACTTAAAAAGGGGCATGTTCAAAGCAACACTTCTGCAAAATTCCTAACAAAACTTTATAAATAATAGCTAACTTCTCAAATAGATGATTAATTGATCTACCATTTGTTTCACCCTATTGAAGTGATAATAACCAACTTTACAAATTACAATAATGAAAAACATACATAATAATAAAATAGACAATTTCACATGAAAATTCCAAATTCAAAAGAATATAAAAACTCATTTTCATACTTACAAACATCTTAATTAGAACTCAAATAGATCGCTGTAAAAAGAAACATCACTTTTATCACTTTTGCTCCAAGCTTTCCCTCCCAACAATTGACTCACATCCTTAATATCATGGTAGCTTATAAAGCATAATATAGATTGCAAGTTGCTTTAAATATTCCATTTGATTTCACAAAAATTTTATAGGTTATTTGACCCTTTATAGGCCTCTGAGACACGTGCCACCATCCACTTACATATCAAAAATAAGGACAACAGATACTTTTGCTACATGTCTACATCAATTGGCCTTCAGCACTTATTGCCAAATAGTGAGAAAAATATGATTCAATTCTCAAGCTTCTATTTTCCAATAGATTTGTATAGTTCACATTACTTTTACATGCGATTTTAAAATCCTACAGGCTCATATACAACTTATTACATATGATCTACTGAACTTCATATGCATCCATAGTGGACTTAATCAGACTCAACATCTTAATAATCTTTTAGTGGAATAATTGAGTCTTGGACATCTACATAGGTAATCTCTTCAAAATTTTAACTCATTTTGTGCATCTTTCTTTCTCATCATTTTCTTGAAAACTCAATAGAGTAATTCATGTTATTAGCTTGTTAATAGGGCTCACCTTGTTAACATGTCTATTTAAATATCTATGATAAGAATTTTAATAATACCCCATCAATCAATAGCCTGATGTCAAGGAACTTGAATTATATGAGCAAAGTTCTTTATAAGATAAATTGCAATTCCATAATCATTGAATATAACAAAAATCATACTTTTCCTTTTCCCGTAGAAGATTTTTTAAATCATGTAATCTCTTGACATGCCTTTGACAAGATGAGGTTTCGAATTTGGCTATGGAGAGAGCCACATATTCTGAAGTTGAGGCATTTAGCTAAGTACTACTACACAACTAGTATATTTATCCAAAGGCACTCTTCTAAATATCAATATCACATTTTTAGCTACAATTTATGTAACATTAGAGTACTATGACATTACGTCATATACATAAGAACCTATTCAATCCTTTGCCAATGTTTTTGATATGGGTAACAAAACAAACTATATATTTATGGTCAAGCCTTATACATAAAATGATATGCGTATGATTCCTATCATAGGTCGGTATGATATCTTGGACAAGTATTTCCACTCTTGAAAACTTCTTCCTCACACTTTGCTTAATTTAAAATAACTTCTAAGTGAAGTATATAATCCATCTATACTCCAACTTGTTCATAGTAGATTTGTATTAAATATTTGAAGAGAAGAATAAAATGGTTTTACGTATTTTTTTGATGTTTTACTCAAAGTAAAATAATGGCACCGCTCAAACAATGGAGGCTTCATAGGCTTCAAGTCTTGGTGATATTTTATTCATGGAATTCCCTCTTAAGTAAAAGAACGGTAATGCAACACTTTCCTGGAGAAAGGGAGTTACAAGGAAAGACAAAGTTCTCATGAGCTAGTTGGCTAGGATAGATTCCTTTCAATACATTTCATAAGTTTTTTTGACTTCAATACCCCTTAGAACATCACTTACAAAGTTCACTAGTGCACATTCATGCAACTATAGACATGGATAATGTATGAGGATAACCATAACAACAACTGCCTCCATAAATATCACTTATAAGTTAACAATAATAAATATGAATTAAAATTGTAACCCAGTTAAGATCCAAGATTTTGTTATGTTGTAATATTTTGTTGTTATAACCTAACCTGACTATTTTATGATATTATTTCTCTTTCATTGTTTCATATCAATAGATCAATATTTTATCTTAAAAACTACCTTGTATTTTAAAACTATGATGTTATATATGTAATTTAGAATTTTTCTCTTCATTTGTTATGTGAGAATGAGAACTATTGTCTTCTAGCACCAAAAAAAGCTAAGAATCATGTTTTGTTTAGAGATTCCACCTTTTAGACATCACTCCATAATCAATCATTGTCATCTTTAACCCATGGTGTCATAAGCCCACCCAATTTTGCTTGACTCAACTCGTACAACATTGAGTTATAAAAAGTATCGTGACAGCACTACAATATTTGGAGACAATCATTTTTTATAATGGTAGTGTACCTTTTTGGATCTCTTATATTAGCCAAAAAAATTTTGTATTTAAAAGACATATTTACATTATAAAACTATGTTTCTATATATATAGCTTTGATACATTTTCTATCCTCCGAATGTAAGAACATTCATACATTAAAATAATATTTTATCCTAAAAAGAATCTTGTACCTTAAAACTATGCTGTTATATGTGTAATTTAGAATTTTTCTCTTCATTTGTTATGTGGGAATGAGAACTATTGTCCTCTAGCACCAAAAAAAAGCTAAGGATCATGTTTTGTTTAGAGATTCCACCTTTTAGACATCACTTAATAATCATTCATTGTCATCTTTAACCCTTGGTGTCATAAGCTCACCCAGTTTTGCTTGATTCAACTCGTACCACATTGTGTTATAAAAAGTATCATGACAGCACCACAATATTAGGAGACATTCATTTTTTATAAAGGTAGTGTACCTTTTTGGTTCTTTTATATTAGTTAAAAAAATTTTATTTAAAAGACATATTTACATTATAAAACTATGTTTCGATATATATAGCTTTGATACATTTTCTATCCTCCAAATGTAAGAACATTCATATAATTATCCACTTAGAATTACACAAGGAGTGACTCCTTATCTAATAATTCTCTATCTAAAATATCATCTAATGATCACTCACATTTTTCTATCAAGGATGTTATAGGCTCATTAGCTTTAGCTTGGTTTTTCCTTGAACTACAAAGTATTATAGCTTGTATCAATTTGATAACATAACATCACAGCATAATGTATCATGTTGAGATATTATTGTTCTTTGGCTTATTCCATACTAACCAAAATCAGCTTTATCCTATAAGGTTGCAGAGACGTCTACATTATTCTAAACTTAATTAGTATTCTTAGTTATAATAAAAGCTATAATTCTTTATTAAATTTGTCACTAAAATTTATGATTGTACAGAAAAGTTTGGATAACATACTACCAAATTATTATTTTTTATATTATTATTTAGAAAGCATTCTTTTTAAATTAGGACTAGAAAGAATAATCAACAATAAATTATTTTGTATTCTTAATAATGAATAAATGAGAAAAATATGATTCTTCACTTCAAATACTATCCTCACAATCGCTTCTTTTAGCTCTTTCGTCCCTCATTAGAAATCTTCGAAGGCCAAGTCTGTGACATCCTTCAAGCACTTCGACTCACATCCTTTCATAATTCATTAGTCTTAGCAACTAGTTTGGTCATGAAATGAAGTTTCTAAAATGGGATTGCACTGCACTCCAACACAATATTAAGAGGTTGCGCCACTATATTGGATTCAAATGTGATGTTCGAAGGTTTGACCACAAATATTTGATCTCCCAAAACAAACTTCTAAATCGATCTCCATATATGGAGAAAGAATACACAAGCAAACATTGTCTTTAACCTTCTTAAAGACAAAATGGGTCGTTCGACATTGCCTTTGAGGTTCCATCCCCTTAAATGTTCTAATTGATATGAAGCCATACAATATCCCTAACCTTGAAACTATATTCCATGCAATGCCTATTATACCTTTGCCTATTATTGTTTTGTGGCTTTTCCATCAACCTTTAAGTGTATCTTTCAAATCTTAGTGAAATTATTGTGAACTATGTTGCACTAATCCCTCAATACTTTTAATTGTGTTGATTTGGAACTTTGCATTGAATGGGCTTTAAGGACTAAATCCAAAATTACATATTGAATAGTCTTCAACCACTAGAATCGTGGCTTAACATGTTAGAAGAAAATTACACAGAAGAGAATTTCATCTTATACTTTAAAATGTCATGAATGGTCCTATTTATGATACTATAAACAACATATCATTGCACAAATTTCTCAAATTCTAATTTCTTATGAGAACAATACAAGTTCAATTTGTTGGATCAGGATAGTATTTTTTAATTCAAAAGCAACCAACAACCATTGAAGTATGAGCTTCTTGAATCAATCTCAACTAATCCCCATTACAAGGCATGCAATGTTGTGTCCCTTAATAGAGACGGCCTTCTCCTAAGTGAAAATTAGTTAGCTTTCATTATTTTCACATTTGACCAATCCCCATTAAAGTCAATATCCTCATTATCTCTCAACACATAGTCCTTGTTCATCTTTAGTTTGACCCACTTCACAAAACCTAAAAAAAAAGTTGCTTACTGCTTCTTTCAAATGAAAGCTTCAAGCACCTTTTCTATATGTGATGATAATGTTGAATTGTTATAGATAGGTCATGTTCTTAATGTGTCATGCCTTTTGAAACTTATTAGATTCTACAAGTATTGGAGTGGTTGTCTATGAAAATGTGAAATGTTTCATTCAAAAAAAAAGATAACCAATGTTTCTTGCATATCAAGTCTAGTTTCTACAACCAATGCTAAAATCTCCTTGTTGTATGACCACGAGTTTCATTGAGCTTCTTGTAGTAGCACGAAATAACATGCTTGAAGGTGTCCTCAAACCATTAACAAGATGCTAATTGCATGGCTTGACACATCTCATGCAATCTTAAAAGAAAGTCATAAACAAGGAAAATCAAACGTGTGCCCACAATTTTATCTTTAATAGGAGGAAGTGTATGATTTTTTCTCTTAAACTTCAATTTCACTTTTGTTAGTACACGCAATGGTATGCCAATCTCAATGAAGTTTTCAATGAATTACGAAGCCAGTAGCATCCATCCATGAAGATCCTTACCTCAATAACATTATTTGGTTTTGAACATTCTATTATGGCTTCAACCAAAATTGCATTTATTATTTAGTATCCATTTTTGGCATTGTGCACAAGTTAAATCAAGATCATATGCTTAAATTTGTACTACTTTAAGCTAAGTTTCCACCTTTGGATGACTTGTAAGAAAAACTAGTTTTTCTTCATTCATGAGCTTTTTGCATGAACAAATCTTGGTCTCACTCCTATCAATTTCTTTCTTTCTTCCTTCCTTGTTTTCTATATCTCCATATTATCCACCAACTAACCTGAACCATCCCACATGTACTTCCACTAGACTTGCTCATGCACGTGCTCTTGACCACATTCCAGTGTTAATATTACATATAATCAACATATAACAATCTCAGATTGTGCAGAAATAATGCCAAAAATTAACTTTAAAGAACTATATATTGTTGAGGGAATAAAAAATATCCTAATACAAAATTAACACCATAAAAATCAAGACTGTGATTAAAGTATAACATAATACAAAATTGTGGTGTATTTTTACTAGAGAAATAAAAACAAAGATCATCATATCATACCTTCTTACACTTGAATTTCTTAATTTTCTTGATCATAAATCTATTGACATAGAAATGGCCTAACATGAGAGACTTAATTATGCCACACACTCCATGGGAATGGTCTTAAGACACTTAAAGTGTAACATAATGGAATATGAAATTAAGTAGTTTATGGGAACCAAATTATTATCTAACAAGGGGAGAATTGAGCAGGTTTTCAAACTGATATTAATAAGTTTTTTCGTTTAAGGATAATACAAATGTAATGATCAACATGTAAGATTTTTTCTTTAACAACTATAATGATCAACATGTAATGTTTGTCATATAGCTCATATGAAGAGAGTAATGAGTGGATATATATGTGATGGTTAATTTGCTCCTCAAAAAAGTAAGATGTGAATCACAATAATATACAATAATTAAATATCATTAGAATAATAAGATATAATGAACATATATATTATGTGGAAGAAGTGGGGCTCATTGATAGAGCACTCCTTAGGCAATCAAGAAGAATCAAGTTTGATGACAAATCATTTGAACATACAAAAGACAAGTTTCTTAAAATCAAGTCATTTCCATCATACCTATTAGTAGAGCTTAAGCTAGAAAAATATGTAAAAGACTAAGCTGAAAGTAGCCAAATGAGAATATCAAAGTAGGGCAAGCAGGCTTCAATTATATGCAATTATTTTCCCAACTTTAGCTTTCGCCAATGACAAGGAAAAAGACATGCACAAATCATACTATATTATATTGCAGTTGTTATTTTGGGTTGACTAATAATCAATCATCTCGAAAACTGACCCTTCAAATTCTATCTTCTTTCTTTGTTAAGCTCTCTTGGGCTTCCTTTGAACAAAAGGCACTTCAGTATTTAACAAACTCCAGTTAAGCAAATTAAGATGGTGCAATATTGCTCAAGGCACTCTATTCATTCTATTTAGTTTTCAACTACATTTGATAATGGTTCATGCTGTGGATGAATCATTTGGTATTAAAGCATCATTTGGACATATATGGCCAAGACTAAAAGTTCACAAAAGAAAATGAACAAACAGTAATACATGATGGAGATTCCTACCAATCTTTGGAATAATAAGTAGCATAGCTAATACAAACCATTCAAGGCATTGCATAGATAATTACAAAGCAATAACTTATCATGATAAAGGCAACATAATATAAAACCCAAAAAATACATCACCACCAAAGTTGAATGAAGACAATTCAAAGAGGGGAAGGTTAAGGTTGTCTAAGCCTAATGGAAAATATCAAAGAAGTTGATCTATGTCAATCTATGCCCTCAAAAATTAAAGAACAACAAATACTCTTAAATTTGAGGCCAATCGTGATTTGCAAACTTACGAGGAAAAATGAATGCCAATGTAATATTTACAACTGAAGAAAGTAGCAAGTGATCATCAAAAAATGCCTTAGAGTTTGGAATCACCAAGCAATGAATAAATCCAAAAAGATTGCTAGATGGACTGGTACAAAAATAAATAGTCCCAAATGAAAAATATCAGAAAAGATTTTTAATAGCACACACACAAAAGCTTTCTTCACCTTAGCAAGCTCCTCCTTGAAACTCCTGATTGACTCTCCTTTCTAAATTCTCATCACAATCTCCACATTTCCCTAATTTCATGTCAATCTCTCCCTCATTGTTTCTCTTTAAGCTATTACTTTATTTTTTATTTAGCACCCAATTGTACCCCAATTCCCCACCTTATTCAATAAGGATGCAAAACAACATCAAGTAGAGGAGAATAGGTCTCTTACCATATAACTTAAAAGAAACTATTTTTCATTTAGCATTCAATTGTTACTTTAATATAAAGTTCATATATTGAGTTTAGTCCTCAACCCTCAAAAAACCTCCAATTCCAACAAAACAATAGACTTGGAATTATAGTATAGAGATTTTCCAAATCTATATTTTTAAAATTTGTCATTCTTTATTGACACAAAAATGTCACACACTTGTCACCAACAAAAATGCATGCTTAAACTTAACAATTAATCCCAAATAACATAAAAATCATATTTAATCATCGTATTTCATGCAAATACATTTGACAAAAAAAATTTTAACAAGATTATTTTGAACCTAAAAAGATAATAAATTAACCATGTATGAAATCTGACATAAAAAAGTTCATTCAAGAGAGTAAATTCTAAAGCATTACTAAACCAACCAATCTAAAGTAAGGTCTATACATGCTACTACCGATACCTAATCAACCCTAGAAGACCATCTTTATGGATTTTCTTGGAGGCTTATCGATGATAAAATAATTTCACAATTTCTTCTTATGATTAAGAATACCATTTTAAGATGATAGAGTGCAAATAGAATATCAAGTGTTAAAAGCAACACATTTTTCTTAATCTATTGTGTGCCCTAATTTTCATTAAATCAAACAATCCACAGTTCAATTATTTAGAGCTCATTCAAGGTGGTATGCCTAATATAGATCAACCATAGAGCCCATTCAACTTGGATTTTGAAATAATCCCAACAAATAGAGTAAAAGTATTAACATAATACATGGTATAAAAAATTATCAAGAATATTTGAATTGTTCAAACCACTTCAAGATGTAGTTGAAGCTCTTGCAACATAAGTATAGAAAGAGACATGATATGCACAAAATCAGCACATCCACAAATCAATTGTTTGGAGCCCATTTAAGGTGTGTCTAATATATCTACCATCGAACTCACTCAACTTCTATTTTTCAATAAACCCAACCAATAAAGAAAAATAAAAGGATAAAAGACTATAAAAAATATTTAAAAAATTCAAATTGCTATCAAGGTGTGGTTGAACATCTTACAACAGTACAAAAACAGACATGTTATACATCATCAATAAGAGAATTTTAGGATATCTAGGATGGTTTTATATAATTAAAGAATAAATAAGGGGCTAAGAGAAAGTTAAAATCAATTTCATATACATTATTTAGACTCCTAAAAAAATCAATGATAAACTTTATTGGACAAACTTATTTCCATAAAGAGAATTCAAAACTGATAAATCTAGAGAACCTAGAATTACTTGAGCATTTCATAATTGATAAGGAATTTCATGAGGCATTATTATCTCCTATGTCTGACCTTATTATGGGAACAAAAATTCTATTATCAAAGCATATGAATTTTTAGAAATACTAAACCACCCCTATGTGAGGGATAGAAGTCCCACTTTACATCATGTAAAATGCACAAATGCCATAAGTGGCTAATTAAGAATAAATTAGAAGAAAATATGAGTTTCGTTATCTAATGTTCTCTTTTTGGAAATAACCAAAAGACTCTACAACAAATCCATTTCTACTTAAAAAATATTCAGAGATACTTAAATCCTTTAAAAAAGGACAAATGATCAAGATAACAACAGCAAAAGTAAACAATATAATCTTGACATGCCCCAACAACATTTGTCGTATGTTTAAATAACCTTGAAGAAAAATTCTTCTAGCCATAAGAGATATTAACCCAAGAGGAAGGGTTACAAAGAAACCTTAAGAGAGTTTAGCACCCAATGAAGATTGCCCAAAACTTGAGATACTGAGATCAAGCACAGAGCCACTTGAGATGATGAGCTTGAAAGGTTAAGATGCAAGAAGTAACAAGCATAAAGTTTCACCAATGGTTGTCAAAGATTTCCTCAAGAATTGCACTCTAAGGTTGGAGATTTCACAAGAAGTGAAAAGAAGTTGAGCAATTTAACATTAGAACCAAAACTACAAAACTTAAATAGAGGTAATACAAAAACTCTAAGAGAAAGCCATCAAGAAATCTAGCAAAGATTTAAGGACTAGGTCTTGAGGTAATTCTACAATCCAAGTTACAATCTAGAAAAAAACAGACTCAAGAAATTCTATAAGATGTTTTCTAAATTAATCATAGAGAAATAACCTAATAAAAATGAGTAAAACTATTTTTAAACCAAGTAGAAGCATCTTATGAATTATTAAATATGATAAGATTTTTAAATAAATTCAACACCATTCTCATTTGAAGTGTTTCCTTATACAACTAATAAGAGTTCTACTATAAAATATATTAGGTAGTATTCTATGGAATCATTAGTAATTTTCATATACTTGTGTTTTAAAACCAAGCATTAGAAGTAAGGAAGCATAACCTTCAACTAACAATTTTTGTTCTACTCCCCCTCTCTCTTTTTATCTATCTATCTATTTATCAGTCCCTCTCCCCCCCACCCACCTCTCTTACATGATTACTCTTGATTTATTCAAGGAAAATCCTATAAATTTCCTTATATAATGATTGAGTTAAACAACGAGTATGGGTTGTGGATGGATCAAGTAGATTATTTTAGCTATGGTAAGTGTCATCATTGCAAAGAATTGGACTAGAATGGTCATTAAATCTTGCCATGTGATACAATAGAAATTAATGGAAGAGAAGGTTTATATAGTTTTCATTTACATTAAACAAAAAGGTAACCATTGACAATATATTGATGTTAATCACAACAATTAGACAAGTCTCCAATCTTCTTAAGCAAATAAGGAAAAAAAACTTTGTTGCACAAATTGGACGTAGAAGTACAAGCTAATATAAGAGCCTTTTCCTTTCAAATAAGCTGTAAGATTTGATGTAAAAAGAGGACTTACATCTCCATTACTATACAAGCAACCCATACTCATAATTGTGAAGTATCTTGATGATTTATGAAATAACACTTAGTAGCTAAAGGGATAACAAGGAAAATGTAACTCAAGTCAAAATACAATTTTATTAATCCAACCAAGTTGTAAATATTTTCTTGCAAAGGCACATCCCCAAAAGAGATTAAATCAAAATACAAAGTTAGGAATGATAACATGACATAGTTTTTTAGTAAAAAAAATATATTCACCAGCTTCCTTATCTATTGCACAATTTCTCTTCAGATGTTGCCAAGCTAGGTGCTTCACTTTTAACATATCTATTTTTTGAAAACAACTATGAGCAGGACAATAATTGTTAATGATGGCCTTGATTCAACCAAAACCAACTTTTGCTTGAAAAAACATGCCAAAATTCATCATTTCAAGGGTGAAAAAAATTAGATAAATCAACAAAGAGAACAACAATATATGCCATATCTATTACATAGATAACAAATAAGCATAAAAAGATGCAAGAATTACCTTTATTATTTAAAAAAGAAGGAGAAAATATTGATGAAGTCTTTGGGAATGGCTAAAAGATTTTCAAATCAATCTTTTAAAAGGCCAAAGTGCAAAGCATTTTCTCCAACTTCATCAAAAAGCTTTTGAGATGAGTCACCGGCTAACTTCTAAAAATATCACGAACTAGTTATTATTTCTTTCTTTTTTCACTCTGAAGAGAACCCCAAAAGATGTTTTCAAAGCCAAACATATCAGAATAGCTAGCATGAAAAATGAAGATTTCAATTTTCCAAAATAAAAAAGAATAATAAAAATGAAAGATCATTTCCCTAGAAAAAGTAAACAATGCACCTAAAAATTCTTAGAGAGAGTATAGAAAACCAGAGCATCATAAACTACTCTTGCAACTTCTTGGGCATTGCTGACTTCTCGTTGAAGCTAAAAGAGAACCACAAAATACAAGGGAGTTAACAATAGCACATTGAACACAATTCAAAACACATTAATTGAGTTCAATTATTTTACACATCATACAACAAAGAAAATTTTATTTAAAATTTTCAATTGAAAAAATTGAATGAAATGTTCCAATTAATTGAAGCAGAAGAGGAAGAATAAGAACAAGACGAAGAAGTTGAACTAGAGAGGAAGAAGAAGAAGAAGAAGAAGGAGAAGAAGTAGAAGAAAAAGAGGAAATCAAAGAAGAAGAAGAAGAACACGAAGAAGAAGAAGAAGTAGAAGAAGAAGAAGATGATGATGATGAAGAAGAAGAAAAAGAAGAAGAAGAAGAAGAAGAAGAAGAAGGAGAATAAGAAGAAAAGGAAGAAGTAGAAGAAGAAGAAGAAGAAGAAGAAGAAAAACAAAAGGAAGAGGAAGAAGAAGAAGAAGAAGGAGAGGAAGAAGAAGAAGAAGCAGAAGAGGGAGAAGAAGAATAAGAAGAGAAAGAACAAGAAGAAGAGAAGAGGAAGAATAATAATAAGAAGAAGAAGATGAAGAAGAAGAAGTAGTAGAAGAAGAAGAAGAAGCAGAAGAAGAAGAATAATAAGTGGAAGAAGAAGAAGAAGAAGAAGATGATGATGATGATGAAGATGAACATGAAGAAGAAGAAGAATAAGAAGAAGAAGAAGAAGCGAAAGAGGAAGAAGAAGAAGAACAAGAAGATGATGATGAAGATGAACATGAAGAAGAAGAAGAAGATAAAGTGGAAGAAGAAGAAGAAGAAAAACAGAAGAAGGAAAGGATAGAGATGAAGAAGAAGAAGAGCAAGAAGAAGAAGAAGATGAAGAAGCCAAAGAAGAAGAAGAAGAAGAAGTAGAGGAGGAGGAAGAAGAAGAAGAGGTAGAAAAAGATAGATGAAGAAAGAAGAAAGAAGAATGAAGAAGAAAAATGAAGAAAGAAGAAAGAAGAAAGAAGAAGAAGAAGAAAGAGAAGAAGAAGTAGAAGAAAAATATGGAATAGAAGAACGAGAAGGTGTAGGAGAAGGAGAAGAAGAAAGAGAAGAAGAAGAAGATGATGAGAAAGAAGGAGGTGAAGAAGAACAAGAGGAAGAAGAAGAAGAAGTAGTAGAAGATGAAGAAAAAGAGGAAGAAGTAGAATAATAAGAAGTAAAAAAAGAAGAAGAGGAAGAAGAAGAAGAAGAAGAAGAAGAAGAACAAGATGATGGGGAAAAAATAAGAATAGGAAGAAGAAAAAGGGCAAGAAGAAGAATAAGAAGAAGGGGAAGAAGAAGCAGAAGAAGAAGAAAAAGAAGAAGAAGAGAAAGAAGAAGAGGAAGTAGTAGTAGTAAAGGAAGAAGAAGAAGAAGAGAAAGATGAGGAAGAAAAAGAAGAGGAGGAAGAAGATTAAGAAGAAGAAGGAGAGGAAAATGAGGAAAAAGTGGAAGAAGAATACGAAGGAGATGAGGAAGAAAAAAAGAAGAGAAAGGAGAAGAAGAGCAAGATGAGGAATAAGAGGAGGAACTAGAAGTAGAAGAAGTACAAAAAGAAGAAGGAGACGAGGAAAAAGAAGGAAAAGAGGTAAAAGAACTAGAAGAAGGAGTGGAAGAAGAAGAAGAAGAGGAAGAAGAAACTAGGGATTATGGATTAGTGTTTAGGGATTACGAATTAGGGATAAGCGACTAGATATTAAGATTAAGATTTAAGGATAAGGATTCAAAATTAGAAACTATGGATTCGAAACTATGGATTAAGGATTAGGGATTAAGAATTCAAAATTAGGTATTATGTATTAAATATTAAGGATTATGCATTAGGGATTAAGGATTAGAGAGAAAGATGACGGAGAAGGACAAGAGTGAGAAGAAGAAGAAAAAATAGGAAGAAGAAGAAGCGAAATTGGAAGAAGAATAAGAAGAAAAAAAGAAGAAGAAAAGGATAAAGATGAAGAAGAAGAAGAGAAAGAAGAAGAAGAAGATGAAGAAGCGTAAGAGGAAGAAGAAGAAGAAGAAGTAGATGAGGAGGAAGAAGAAGAAGAGGCAAAAAAAGATAGATGAAGAAAGAAGAAAGAAGAATGAAGAAGAAAAAATGAAGAAAGAATAAAGTAGAAAGAAGAAAGAAGAAGAAGAAGAAGAAGAATGAGAAGAAGAAGCAGAAGAAAAATATGGAAGAGAAGAATGAGAAGGACACGTAGGAGATGGGGAAGAAGAAAGAGAAGAAGAAGAAGATGATGAAAAAGATGGAGGTGAAGAAGAACAAGAGGAAGAAGAAAAAGAAGTAGTAGAAGATGAAGAAGAAGAGGAAGAAGAAGGGGAAGAAGATGAAGAATAAGAAGTAAAAAAAGAAAAGAAGAGGAAGAAGAAGAAGAAGAAGAAGAACAAGAACAAGAAGATGGGGAAAAATAAGAATAGGAAGAAGAAAAAGGGCAAGAAGAAGAAGAACAAGGGGAAGAAGAAGCAGAAGAAGAAGAAGAAAAAGAAGAAGAGAGAAAGAAGAAGAGGAAGTAGTAGTAGTAAAAGAAGAAGAAGAAAATGATGAGGAAGAAAAGAAGAAGAGGAAGAAGATGAAGAAGAAGGAGAGGAAGATGAGGAAAAAGTGGAAGAAGAATAAGAAGGAGATGAGGAAGAAAAAGAAGAAGAAGAGGAAGAAGAAGAAGAGCAAGATGAGGAATAAAAGGAGGAACTAGAAGTAGAAGAAGTACAAAAAGAAGGAGATGAGGAAAAAGAAGGAAAAGAGGAAAAAGAACTAGGAGTGGAAGAAGTAGAAGAAGAAGAAAAAGAGCAAGAAGAAAAAGAACAAGAAGAAACTAGGGATTATGGATTGGGGTTTAGGAATTCTGAATTAGGGATAAGAGATAAGATATTAAGATTAGGAATTAAGGATAAGGATTCAAGATTAGAAACTATGGATTAAGGCTTAGGGATTAAGAATTAGAGATTAAGTGTTAGGCATTAAATATTAAGGATTATGGATTATGGGTTAAGGATTTGAGAGGAAGATGAAGGAGAAGGATATGAGTAAGAAGAAGAAGAACAAATAGAAGGTGAAAAAGTAGAAGAAGAAGAAGGAGAAAAGCAAGAAGAATGGACAGATGAAGAGGAGAAAGAAGAAGAAGAAGAAGAAGAAGAGGAAGATGATGATGAAGAAGAAGAATGGAAGAAGTGAAGAAGAAGAAGAAGAAGAAGAAGAATAGGAAGATGGGCGAGGAGGAGAAGAAGAAGAAGAAGAAGAAGAAGAAATACAAATAGAAACAGAAGAAGAAGAAAAAAGAAAAAGAAAAAGGAGGAGAGGAAGAAGAAGAAATAGAGGAAAAAAATTAGAAGAATAAAAACAAGAATAAGAAGGGGGAGGAGGTGGTGGAGCAGGAGGAGAAGAAGAAGAAGAAGAAAAAGAAGAAAAACAAGTAGATGTAGGAGAATAGGAAGAAGAACAAGAAGAAAAAAAGGAAGAAGAAGAAGAAGAAGAGGACCAAGAAGAAGAAGTAAAAGAAGAACAAGAAGAAGAAGAAGACGAAAAAGAAGAAGAGGAAGAAGAAGAAGAAGGCATAAAACAACAACAACAACAACAACAACAACAATAATAATAATAATAATAATAGGAAAAAGAAGAAGAAGAGGAAGAGGAAGAGGAAGAAGAAGAAGAACAAGAAGAAGAAAAAGAAGAAGAAGAAGAAGAAGAAGAAAGAAGAAAGGAGAAAGAAGAAGGAACAAAGAAGATTAGCGAAGGAAGAAAGAAGAAGGAAGAAGGAAGAAGGAAGAAGGAAGAGGAAGAAAGAACAAGGAACATGGAAGAAATGAGAAGGAAGGAGGAATAAGGAACGTGGAAGATAGATGAAGGAAGAAGAAGAAGAAGAGGAAGAGGAAGAGGAAAAGGAAGAGGAAGAGGAAGAGGCAGAAACAAATGAAGAGGAACAAGAAGAAGAAGGAGAAGAGGAAAAAGATGATGAAGAAGACGAAGGAGAAGAAGAAGAAGAAGAAGAAGAAGAAAAAGAAAAAAAGAAGAGGAAGAAGTAGAAGAGGAATAAGGAGTAGATGAAGAGGATGAAGAAGAAGTGGAAAAAGAAGACGAGAAAGAAGAAGAATAAGAAGAAGACAACAGAAATAAGAAGTCAAAGAAGAAAAAGAAGAAGAAGAAGACAAAGACGAAGAAGAAGAACAGAAGAAGAACACGAAGAACAAGAAGATGTTGAAGAAGAAGAAGAATAAGATGAAGAAGTTGATGATGAAGAGGAAGTAGAAGAAAAGAAGAAGAAGAAGAAGAAAAAGAAGAAGAAGAAGAAGTGGAACAAGAAGAAGAAGAAGAAGAAAAAGGAGAATACGAAAAATAAGTAGTAGAAGAAGAAGAAGAAATAGAGGTGGAAGAAGAACATGATGAAGAAGAAGAAGTATAAGAAGAAGAAGAAAAAGAAATAGAAGTAGAAGAAGAGTAAGAAAATGAAGAACATGAAGAAGAGAAGAAGAAGAAGAACAAGAACAAGAAGAGGAGGAGGAAGAAGAAGAAGAAGAAGATGAAGTAGAAGAAGAATAAGTAGAGGAAGAAGAAGAAGAAGAAGAAGAAGAAGAAGCAAAAGAACAAAAAGAAGAAGAAAAGAAGAAAAAAAATAAGAGAAGGAAAGAGATGAAGAAGAAGAAGAAGAAGAAAAAGAAACAGAAGAAGAAGAAAAGGAAGAAGATGAAGAGCATGAAGAAGATGATGAAAAAGGGAAAGAAGAAGAAGAAGAGGAAGAAGAAGAAGAAGAAGAATAAGAAAAAGAAAGCAGAAGAGTATGAAAAGAAAAAAGAAGTAATTGAGAAGATAGGAGAAGGAAGAAGGAAGAAGGAAGAAGGAAAAAGAAAAAAGGAAGAAGGAAGAAGATGAAGAAGAAAAAGAAGAAGAAGATGAAAAAGAAGAAGAAGATGAGGAAGAGGATGAAGATGAAGAAGAGGAAGAGGAAGAGGACGAGAAGGAGGTAGAAGAGCACTAAGAGGAATGAGAAGAAGAAGAAAAAGAAGAAGACGATAAATGAGAAGAAGAAGAAGATGATGATGAAGATGAATAAGCTGAAGAAGAAGAAGAAAATGAAGAGGAAGAAGAAAAAGAAGATGTAGAAGAAGAAGAAGCAGATGAAGAAGAAGAGAAAGAGAAGAAGAAGAAGAAGAAGAAGAAGAAGAAGGAGAAGAAGAGGAAACCGAAGAAGAAGAGAAGGAAGAAGAAGAGCAAACCGAAGAAGAAGAGAAGGAAGAAGAAGTCAAAGAAGTAGAAGAAAATATGATGAAGAAGAAGATGACAAAGAAGAACAAATAGAAGATGAAGAAGTAGAAGTGAAGAAGAAGAAGTAGTAGTAGCAGAAGGAGAAGATGCTGAAGATAGAAGAAGGAAAAAGAAAGAAAGAGGAAATTAGAAGGAATAAGAAGAAAGATTAAAAACAAAGAAGAAAAAAGAAAGAAGAAAGAAGAAGAAAGGGAAATGAAAGAAGAAAGAAGATTTAAAAAGGAAGAACGAAGAAGCAAGAAGCAAGAAGGAAGATGGACGAAGCATGATTGAAGAAGGAAGAAGGAAGATGGATGGAGGAAGGAATATGGAAGGAGGAAGAAGGAAGAAGAAATAAGAAAGAAGAAAGAAAAAGAAGAAAGAAGAGAGAAGAAAGAAGTAGGAGAAAAAGTGGAAGAATGAGAAGAAGGGGAAAGGAAAGGAGGAAGAAGAGAACAAGAAGGAGAAGGAAAAAAAGAAAGAAAAGGAGAAGGAGAAGAAGAAGAAGAAGACGAGAAAGAAGGAGAGGAAGAAGAACAAGAGGAAGATGGTGAAGAACAAGAAGTAGAAGATGAAGTAGAGAATAAGAAGAAGAATAAGAAGAATAAGGAGAGGTAGAAGAAGAAGAAGAAGAAGAAGACGAAGAAGAAGAAGTAGAAGAAGAAGATGAAGAAAATGAAGAATGGGAACAAGAAGGAGGATTGGAAGAAGAAGAATAAGAAAAAGAAGAGAAACATGAGGAAGAAAAAATTGAAGAGGAAGAAGAAGAAGAAGATGAGGAAGACAAGGAAGAAGAGAAAGAAGAAGAAGAAGAGGAAGAAGAAGAATAGCAAGATAAGGTACTAGAGGAGGAGGACGAAAAAGATGAAGTACAAAAAGAAGAAAGAAAGGAGGATAAAGAAGGAAAAGAGGAAAAAGCACAAGAAAAAGGATGGGAAGAAGAAAAATAGGAAGAATAAGAAAAAGGTAGAAGAAGATGAAGAAGAAAAAGATGAAGAAGAAGAAGAAGAAGAGAAGAAGAAGAACAAGAAGAGGAAGAAGAAGTAGAAGAAGAAGAAGAAGAAAGAGAAGAAGCGAAAGAAGAAGATGAGAAAAAGAAGAAGAAGAAGAAGAAGAAGAAGCAGAAGAAGAAAGAGAAGAAGAAGAAGAAGAAGAAGAAGAAGAAGAAGAAGAATAGGAAGGAGAAGAAGAAGAAGGAGACAAAGAAGAAGACAAAGAAGAAGGACAAGAGTAAGAAGAACAAGAAGGAGAAGAAGAAGAAGAGGAAGAAGGGGATGAAGAAGTAGAAGAGTAAGGAGAGGAAGAGGAAGAAGAAGAAGTAGAAGAATAAGAGAAAGAGGGGGAGGAAGAAGAAAAAGAAATAAAAGAGAAAGATGAAGAAGAATATGAAGAAGAACAAGAAGAAGATAGGGAGGAAGAAGAAGAAGAAGAATAGGAAGAAGAAGAAGTAAAAGAAGAAGAGGAAGAAGAAGAAGAAGAAGTCAGATTATGGATTAGTGTGTGACAACTTAGGGATTAAGAATTATGTATTAAGGTTTTGGGATTAGGCATTAGGAATAAAGGGATTCAACATTATGGATTAGGGAATAAGGATTAAAGATTAGGGTTTAGGGAATAAGGATTTAAGATAAAGAATTAAGAATTAGGGATTATGAATTAGTGATTAGGGTTAGGGTTCAGGGATTAGGGATTAGGAATTAGGATTAAGAATTAGGGATTCCAAATTAGATTAGGGATTACATATTAGGAGTTATTGATTAATGGATTAAGGGTTACATATTAGGGATTAAGGATTAAGTATTAGGGTTAAAGATTGGGGTTTAGGGTTTATGAATTAGGATTTAGAGATTAGAGATTTAGGATTAGGAATTCAGAACAAGGATAAGAGATTAGGGATTAGAGATTAAGGATTAAGAATTAAAGATTATAGATAAGGTATGAATGATTAGGCATTAAAGATTAGACATTAAAGATTAAATATTTGGAATTAGGGTTTAAGGATAAGGGATTAGTTATTAGGGATTATGGATGGTTTAAATATTAAATATTAAGGATTAGTTATTCGTGATTAGGGATTTGACATTGGGGATCAGCGATTAGGGATTAGGGATTAGGGATTAGAGATTAGAGAGAGGGATTAGGGATTACAGATGAAGGAGTGCAAGATTAGGGATTATGGTTTTGGGATAAAGAAGAAGAAATATAGAAAGAAGAAGAAGATAGAGAAGAAGAAGATGATTGAGAAGAAGAAGAAGAAGAAGAAGAAAAAGAAAAAGAAGAAGATGATGATGAAAGAAGAAGAAAAAGAAAGCAAGAAAGAAGGAAGAAGAAGAAAGAAATGAGAAGGAAGAAGGAAGAAGGAAGAAAGTAGAAGAAAGAAGAAGAAAGAAGAAAGAAGAAAGAAGAAAAAAGAAAAAAGAAAAAAGAAAAAAGAAAGAAAGAAGGAAGAAGGAAGAAGGAAGAAGAAAGAAGTGAGAAGCAAGAAGGAAGAAGGCTGAAGCAGGAAGAAAGAAGAAAAAAGAAGGAAGAAGATATATGAAAGAAGAAAGCAAAAAAGAAGAAAGAAGAAAGAAGAAAGAAGAAAAAAGAAGGAGAAGAAGAAGAAGAAGAAGAAGGAGAAGGAGAAGATGAAGAAGAGGAAGAAGAAGAAGAAGATGATGATGAAGATGAAGAAGAAGAAGTAGAAGTAGAAGAAGAAGAAGAAAGAGAAAAAAGGAAGAAGAAGATGAGGAAAAGGAAGAAGGACAAGAAGAAGAAGAGGTAGAAGAAGAAAAAAATAAGAAGTGAAGGAGGATGAAGAAGAAGAAGAAGAAGAAGAAGATGAAGGAGGAGGAGAAAGAGAAGATGAAGTAGAAGAAGAAGAAGATGTAGATGAAGAAGTAGAAGTAGTAGATGAAGAAGTAGAAGAAGAAGAAAGAGAAGCACTAGAAGAAAAAGATAACGAAAAAGAAGAAGAACAGGAAGAAGAAGTGGTAGAAGAAGAAAAAAGAAGAAGAAAAAGAAGAAGAGGTGGAGGAGGAAGAAGAAGAATGACAACAAGAAAAAGAAGAAGAATGACAACAAGAAAAAGAAGAAGAAAAAGAAAAGGAAGATGGCAAAGAATATGATAAAGAACAAGAAGAGGACAAGGAAGGAGGAAAAGAAGAAGAGAAAGAAGGAACAGGGGAAGGAGAAGAAGAAGAAGAAGAAGAAGAAGAACATAGATTATAGAGTAGTGGACAACGGCTGAAAGATTAGATATTAGGGATTGGGCATTAGGCGTTAGGAATGGAAGGATTTTGATTTATTTATTAGGGATTAGGGATTAGGAATTATGGTTTAGGGATTAAGGATTTAGAAATAAGAATTAGGAATTAGGGTTAGGGTTTAGGGACTACGGATTAGATAATAAAGCTTTGGGAAAAAGGAATTGGAATTAGGTATCAGGGATTAGATTAGGGATTCAAGATTAGAGAATCAAAATAAGGGATTAAGGATTAAGTATTATGTATGAGGGATTAAGGATTAAAGTTTAGGGATCATGAATTAGGGATTAAAGATTAGAGATGTTGAATAAGGAATTACAGACAAAGATGAGAGATTAGAGATTAGGGATTATGGATCAAGGAATAGGGATTAGAGATTAGGAATTAGGTATTAAAGATTAGGAAATAGGAATTGGGGATTAAGGACTAGGGAGAAAGAAGAAGAAGGACATGAGCAAGAAGAAGAAGAAAAAGAAGGCAAAGTAGTAGTGTAGAAGAAGAAGAAAAAGAGAAAGAGGAAAGGGATGATGAAGAGGAAGAAGAAGAATAAGAAAAAGAAGAAAAAGAAGAAGATGATGAAGAAGAAGAAGAACAAGAAGAAGAGAAGAAGTAGAAGAAGAAGAAGAAGAAGAAGAATAAGAGAAAGAAGGAGGAGGAGAAGAAGAAGTAGAAGAAGAAGAAATAAAAGAAGAAGGAGAAGAAGGAAGAGAAGAAGAGAAAATAGAAGAAAAAGAAATAAAAGAGGAAGAATAATAAGAACAGGAGTGAGAAGAAGAAGAAGAAGTAGAAGAAGAAGAAAAAGATGAAAAATAAAGTAGAAGAAGAAGAGGAAGAAGAACACGAAGAAGAGGAGGAAGAAGACGATGAAGAAGAAGAAAAAGAAGAAGAAGAGGAAGAGAACAAAGAAGGCAAAGAAGAAGAAGTAGAATAATTTTATAACCATCGTAATAATAATAATAATATTAAGAATAAGAAGAAGAAGAAGAGGAAGAAAAAAAAGATGATGAGGAAGATGAAGAGGAAGAAAATGAAGAAGTGGAAGATCAGGAAGAAGAAGAAAAAGAAGAAAAAAGTAGAAAGAAGAAGAAACCAGAAAGATGAAAGAAGAAAGGAGAAGGAAGAAAGCAGATGGGTTAAAAGGAAAGACAACAAAGAAGGAAGAAGGAAGAAACAAGAAGGAAGAAGGAATAAGGAAGATGGAAGATAGAAGAAGGAAGAAGAAGAAGAAGAAGAAGAAAAAGAGGAAGAGGAAAAGGAAGAGGAAGAGAAAGAGGAAGAGGTAGAAGAAAAAGAAGAGGAAGGGGAAGAAGAAGGAGAAAGGGAAGAAGAAGAAGTAGAAGAAGATGACGAAGAAGAACAAAAAGAAGAAGAAGATGAGAAAGAAGAACAAGAAGAGGAAGAAGAAGAAAAGAAAAAGAAGAACAAGAAGTAGGAGAGGAATAAGAAGTTGTTGAAGATTATGAAGAAGAAGAAGAAGTGGAAAAAGAAGACATGGAAGATGAAGAAGAAAAAGAAGAAAAAGAATTAAAACAGAAGAGGAGGTAGAAGAAGACAAAGAAGAAGAAGAAGATGAGGAAGGAGAGGAAGTAGAAGATGAGGAAGAAGAAGAAGAAGAGGAAGAAGAAGAAGTAGAGGAAGAAGATGAAGAAGTAGAAGAAGAGAGGATGAAGAAGAAGACAAAAAAGAAGTAGTAGAAGAAGAAGCAATAGAAGAGGAAGAAGAAGAAGAAGAAGAAGAAGGAGAATGAGAAGAAAAGGAAGGAGTAGATGAAAATGAAGAAGAAGAAGAAAAATAGGAGGAAGAAGAACATGAAGAAGAAGAAGAAGAAGAAGTAGTAGTAGAAGAAGAAGAAGAAAAGGAAGAACAAAAAGAAGAGAAGAAGAAGAACAACAAGAAGAAGAGGAAGAAGAAGAAGTACAATAAGAAAGAAGAAGAAAGAGGAAACAAAACAAGTAGGCAGAGAGAAGATGGAATAAAGAAGTAGGAAGGACATAGGAAGAAGATGATGATGAAAAAGAAGAAGTAGAAGAAGAAGAAGAAAAGGAAGACGAAAAAGTGGAAGAGGAAGACAGAGAGGAAGAGATGAAGGCAGAAGAAGATGAAGTGCAAGGGGAAGAAGAAGAAGAAGAAGAGGAAAAGGATGATGAAGGAGAAGAAGATGAAGAAGTTGAAGAAGTACAAGAAGAAGATGAAGAAGAAGAAGAAGAAGATGAAGAAGAAGAAGAAGAAGAAAATGAAGACAAAGAAGAAAAAGAAGAAGATGAAAAGGAAGAAGAGGAATACGAAGAAGAAGGAGAAGGAAAAGAAGAAGAAGAAGAAGAAGAAGAAGAAGTGGAGGAGAAAGAAGAAGGAGAAGAAAAAGAAGTAGAGAAGAAGTACAAGACAAAGAAGAAGAAGAAGTAGAAGACGAAGAAGAAGAAGAAGAAGAAGAAAAAAGAAGATGTAGAGGAAACCGAAGAAGAAGAAGAAGAAGAAGAAGACGAAGTCAAAGAAGTAGAAGAAGACAAGAAGAAAAAGAAGAAGAAGAAGAAGTAGACAAAGAAGAACAAGTAGTAGAAGAAGAAGAAACAAAAGAAGTAAAAGAAGAAGAAGAAGAAGAAGAAAAAGAACAACATGAAAATGAAGTAGAGGAGGAGGAAGAAGAAGAAGAAGAAGAAGAGCAGTAAGAAGAACTGGAAGGAGAAGAAGAAGTAGAAGAAAAAAAGAATGAAGAAGAAGAAGAAGAGGAAGAAGAAGAAGAAGAAGAAGAAGAATAAAAGGAAGATTAATAAGAAGGAGACGAAGAAGAAGAAAAAGAAGAGGAAGAAAATGAAAAAGAGGAAGAAGAGGAGGAAGAAGAAAAAGAAGACAAAGAATAAGAAGAGTAAGAGGAGGAGGAGGAAGAAGAAGAAGAATAAGAAGAAGAACAAGAAGTGGACAAGGTAGTAGAAAAAGGAAAAGAGAAAGAACAAGAAGAGAAAGAAGAAGAAGAAGAAGAAGACAGATCATAGAGTATTAGGCGACGTCCTAATGATTAGGAATTTTGTGTTAGAGATTGGGGATAACGCGTTAAGGGAGGGATTCAGATTTATCGATTAGGGATTATGGATAAAGGATTAGGGATTTGGGATTAAGAATTAGGAATAAGTCTTAGGGTTTAGAGATTAAGGATTAGGTAATAGGGATTTGGGAAAAAAATTAAGAATTAGACATTAAGGATTATATTCTAGATTTAGGATTAGAAATAAGGGATTAAAAGATCAAGGATTTAGTATTAAGTATTAGGGATTAAGGATTAAGGTTTTGGGATTGTCTATTAGGGATTAGAGATTTGAGATTTTGGATTAAGAATTGAAGTCAAGGATTAGGGATTAGAGATTAGGGATTATGGATTAAGGATTAAGAATTTGAGATTAGGGATTAGGTATTAAAGATTAGGGATTATGAACTAAGGATTAAGTATTAGGGAGAAAGAAGAAGGAGAAGGATAAGAGAAAGAAGAAGACGAAGGGAAAGAAGGTAAAGTAGTAGTAGAAGAAGAAGAAGAAGAGGAAGAAGAATTGGAAGACGAAGAGGAAAACGAAGTAGAAGAAGAAAAAGATGGTGATAATGAAGAAGAAGGAAATGAGAAGTAGAAAAAGAAGAATAATAATAATAATAAAAAGAAGTAGCAGAAGAAGAAGAAGAAGAAGAAATAGAAGAAGAAGAAGAAGAAAAAGAAGAAGAAGAAGGAGAAGAAGAACAAGAAATAGAAGAAAAAGAAATAAAAGAGGAAGAAGAACAAGAACAAGAAGGAGAAGAAGAAGATATAGAAGAAGAAGATGTCGAAAAAGATGAAAAACAAGTAGAGGACGAAGAAGTGGAAGAAGAACGAAAAGAAGAAGAAGACAAAGAAGAATAAGAAGAAGAAGAAGAAAAGGAAAAAGAAGAAGAGAAAGAAGACGAAGACGTAGAATAATAATAATAATAAGAGGAAAAAGAAGAAGAAAAAGAACCAGAAGAAGAAGAAGAAGAGGAAGTAAAAAAATGAAGAAGAAGAATAAGATGAAGATGAGAAAGAAGAAGAAAAAGAAGAAGTAGAATGAAGGAGAAGGAAGAAAGATGAAAGAAGTAAGAAGAAGAAAGAAAGAAGATGGGTGAAGGAAGAAAGAAGAAGGAAGAAGAAAGAAGGAAAAGGAAGAAGCAAGAAGATGAAGAAGAAGAAGCAAAGTAGAAGAAGAAGAAGAAGAGGAAGAGGAAAAGGAAAAGGAAGAGAATGAGGAAGAGGTAGGAGAAGAGGAAGAGGAAGGGGAAGAAGAAGGAGAAAAGGAAGATGAAGAAGAAGAAGAAGAAGAAGATGGAGAAGAGGAGGAAGAAGAAGATGATGATGAGGAGGAAGAAGTACAAGAAGAAGATGAAGAAGAAAAAGAAAAAGTAAACGAAAAGGAAGAAGAAGTAAAAGAGGAATGAGAAGAAGTTGATGAAGAAGAAGAAGAAGAAGTCGAAAAAGAAGACAAGCAAGAAGAACAAGAAGAAGAAGAAGAGAAGAGGAAGTAGAAGAAGACAAAGAAGAAGAAGAAGAGGAAGTAAAGAAAGAAGAGCAAATTGAAGAAGAAGAAGAAGAAGAAGAAGAGGAGGTGAAGGAAGAAGATGAAGAAGAAGAAGAAGAAGATGAAGTAGAAGAAGTGAGGAAGAAGAAGAAGAAGAAGAAGAAGAAAAAGTAATAGAAGAAGAAGAATGAGAATTAGAAGAAGAGGAAGAAATAAAAGAAGAAGAAGAAGAAGAAAAAGAGGAGGAGGAAGAAGAAGAAGAATAAGAAAAGGAAAAATAAGAAGAAGAGAAGAAGAAGGAGAAGATAAAGAAGAAGAAGAAGAAGTAGAAGAAGAAGAATAAGAAGTAGAAGAAGAAGAATAAGAAGAGGAAGAAGAAGAAGAAGAGGAAGAAGAAGAAGTAGTTGAGAAGAAGAAGAAGAAGAAGTAGAAGAAGAAGAAGAAGAAGAAGAAGAAGAAGCAGAAGAAGAATAAGAAGAAGGAGAAGAAGAAGAAGAAGAAGAAGAAGAAGAAAAAGAAAAATAAGAAGAGGGGGAAGAAGAAAAAAGGAAACAAGTAGTAGTAGTAGTAGTAGAAGAAGAAGAAGAAGAAGAAGAAGAATAGGAAAAGGAAGTAGAAGAAGAAGAAGAAAAAGAAGAAGAAGAAAAGAAGAAGGAGAAGGTGATGAAGTAAAAGAAGATGAAGAAAAAGAAGAATAAGAAAATGAAGAAGAGGAACAGCGAGAGAAAGAGGAAGGGAAAGAAGAAGAAGAAGAAGAAGAAGAAGAAGGAAAAGAAAAGGAAGAATAAGAGGAAGAGAAGAAGAAGGAGAAGAAGAAGAAGAAGAAGAAGAAGAAAAAGAAAAATAAGAAGAGGAAGAAGAAGAAAAAAGGGAAGAAGTAATAGTAGTAGCAGTAGTAGAAGAAGAAGAAGAAGAAGAAGAATGGGAAAAGGAAGTAGAAGAAGAAGAAGAAAAAGAAGAAGAAAAGAAGAAGGAGAAGGTGATGCAGAAAAAGAAGATGAAAAAAAAGAAGAAGAAGAAAATGATGAAGAGGAACAGCAAGAGAAAAAGGAAGGGAAAGAAGAAGAAGAAGAAGAAGAAGAAGAAGAGGAAGGAAAAGAAAGAAGAAGAAAGAGGAAAGAAAAAGAAAGAAGAGAGATGATGGAAGAAGGAAGAAGGAAGAAGATGACAAAGTAGAAGAAGAAGAAGGAGAGGAAGTGGAAAGGAGTTAGAAGAAGATAAGGGGAAGGGGAAGAAGAAGAAAAAGAGGATGAAGACGATGAAGAAAAAGAAGATGATGATGATGAAGAAGAAGAAGAAGAGGAAGAACAAAATGGAGAAGAAGAAGAAGAAGACGAAGAAGAAGAAGAGGAATAAGAAGAAGAAGAAGAAAAAGAAGAAGTGGAAGAAGAAGAGGTGGAGGAGGAAGAGGAAAAAGAAGAAGAAGAAGTGAAGAAGAAAAGAAGAAGATGACAAAGAAGATGATGAAGAAGAAGAAGATTATGATGAAAAGGAAACCAAAGAAGAAGAAATCAAAGATGTAGAAGAAGAGATGAAGAAGGAGAAGCAGTGGAAGAAGAAGAAGAACTATTACACCCTTGTGTTTGATGAGTCAAGAATAAATATTTATATTTCATATAGGCTTGTTCTAAACAAAATTGTTAATATTCAATTAAGACAAGCCATGAACTCTAAATGTCTAAAATAGTAATCTTCAAGGCCCTTCGAGTCATGGCAAGCTTCAAGAAAATTGAATACATGTATTAAAGATTTCATACATGATTTTCTTAAATTTTATATGTCCAAATTTTGAGATGATGTGGCACACTAGTAGTATTAGTAGTTAAAAATGTTATTTAATTAATAATTTTGATTTTTGGCCCAAGGATTATTGACGAAAAGTATAGACATTGGTATTTGATTTTTTAAAATTATTTAAGAATTATTTTTCATGAATTTCTTTTCATAGTCATTTAGAAAACTTATAATACTATGATAATATAAAATTATTTTGGTACACTTATATTTAAAATTTCTGCACAAAAATTCCCACAAAACACCCTAAAACAACGTTACTCTCTGGAATTTTCACTGTAGCATTAGGTGGGTCGACCCGATCCGACCACTAGCCCGTCCAGGCTTTTAGAAATTAAAAAATAATAATAATAGATAAAAAAATTTGTGGGCTGACCCGGTAGGGGCGCCTATGTCCAAAGGAATTAAGGCCGCAGGCAACGCCGAACAGAGCAAGGCAATTTCAGGTCGCATGTGACGACAGAACAGTGCAAGATCAAGTCATCCCGAACCAGGTGATGAAATCCTGGTCAAGGAAGGGGGGAGCCAACCCCAAAGATGCTCTGAAGTAACAGGAAGCGAATTAGCTTTAAAGCGCAATGGCAAAGCATTTTCCTCCATGTGGGACTAAACTCCAACCTTATCAAACAAATCAGAAGAACAAGCACGATCAGACGGCTAAGATTATTCAGCCAAAAATGACATGTAGAAGAATCGAACCTATGCTGTGCGGATATGCTCCAGGACATGAAACCATTGAGGTAAACTGTTTTAATTTGAATTATGCCAGAACACATTTTACTAATACATGCAGGGTAGTATGCGCGCTGCTCAGATCAAGCCCTCCTAAATTGAATTGACGGGATTAATCTCAAAGGGTAATTTTGAGATTCAATCCATGTCGTCCGTGTTTGGGCCCGAATTGGACGGTAGCTGTTTTCCGTCCGTTACCCAAACGACTAGTTGATTTTAAGAGCTGTTGGGAGTGATTTTAGAGCTCAAATTTAAGCTCTATAAATAAGGAAGAATGAAGAGCTTCTAGAGGAGACATTTTGCTAAGATCTCAAACCTTTCAGATCACGACTTCAAGCAAAATGAAGTGAATATGTTGCTCCCAATTTCATAAAGAGAAAGTGGCAAGAAGGATTTCAAAATTAAAGGTTATTGCTTCAAAAATCTCTCAATCTCTATTCTTCTATTTTTCGGTCATGTGTGCCTCTTATTTCACTTCAAGTTATTTTAAGTTTTGCCAATTTTTTGTATTATGTTCTTTGGGGTCAGGGCATCCCGGCATTGTGCAAAAGCCCAGGGTTTGAGTTGAGCCCGTAAAAACTCAAGTAGGTTCGGGATTAGCTGTAGGAAAAATCCCGAGTAGGTTTAAGGTGAACCTTACGAAAAACCTCGATTATAATTTGGTATTTTTAGTGTTGTTTTTCCCAACACTGGTTGGGGGTGGATGTAGGCTCGATTTTGAGTCAAACCAATTTAAAAATCTTTTGTGTTATATTTCTTCTTATTCGTGCTTAAAAGATTTAATTTTTAATTGAAATCGAAACAAATTTTATTTACCACAATTCACCCCCCTCCCCCCTCTTGTTGGATTTCTTTAAGCACAAAGAACTTCAAGAACAAGTAGTAGAATAAGAAGTTGTAGAAGAAGAAGAAAAGAAGAAGAAGAAAAAGAAGAAGAAGAAGAAGTAGAGATGGTGGAGGAAGAAGAAAAAGAAGAACAAGAACAAGAAAAAGAAGAAGAAGAAGTGTAAGTTGAAGAACAGGAAGGAGAAGAAGTAGAAGACGAAGGGGAAGAAGAACAAGAAGAAGAAGAGGAAGAAGAAGAAGAAGGAGAAGGCAAGAAGAAGAAGAAGAAGTGGAGGATGAAGAATAAGAAGGACTAGTAGAAGAAGAAGAAGAAGAGGAAGAAGAGGAGGAGGAAGAAGAAAAAGAAGAAGAAGAAAAAGAAGAGAAAGTGGCACAGGGAGAAGAAGAAAAGGAGGTAAAAGAAGAAGAAGAAGAGGAAGATGAAGAATTATAGGAAGATGCAGAAGAAGAGCTCAAGCAAGAAGGAAAGGAAGAAGAGAGTGAAGGAGAAGAGGAAAAAGAAGAAGAAGAAGATAGATTATAGAGTTGTAGATTTATGGATAAGGGATTAAGGATTAGAGATTAAGGTTTATTGATTAAAGATTTGGGATTATGAATTAGTAATTAGGGTTAGGTTTTAGGGTTTAGGGATTAGGTAATAGGGATTTGGGAATAAAGATTTAAAATATGGTAATAGGGATCAGAATAGTGAATAAGAAGAAGAAGTAGAAGAAGAAGAAGAAGAAGATGAAGAGTAAGAAGAAGTAGAAGAAGAAGGAGGAGCAGAAGAGGAATAAGAAGAAGAAGATGAAGAAGAAGAATGAAAAGAAGTAGCAAGAGAAGAAGAAGAGGAAGAAGAGGAATAGGAAGGAGAAGAGGAAGAAGAAGGAATTAGGGATTAAGGATTAGTGATTTGGGTCAAGGTTTATAGACTAGGGATTAGGTAATAAGTATTTGGGAATTAGGATTAAGATTTAGGGATTAGGGATTAGATTAGCGATCACAAATTAGGAGTTATTGATTAAGGGAATAAGGATTAAATATTAGGGATTAAGGATTAGGGATTACGTATTAAGGATTGGGGTTTAGGGATTAAGAATTAGGTATTCAAGATTATCGTTTAATGATTAGGCATTAAGGATTAAGGATTTTTGTTTAGGGTTTAAGGATTAGGGATTAGGGATTAAGGATTATGGATAAGGGATGGATTAAAGATTAAATATTAAGGATTAGTTAATAGGGATTAAGGATTTGACAATGGGGATTAGCAATTAGAGGATTTGGGATTACAGATTAAGGAGAGAGGGATCTGGGATTATAGATTAGGTTTTATTGATAAGGGTATACGTGATTAGGGATTGTGATTTAGAGATAAAGAAGGAGAAGAAGAAAAAGATGGAGAAGAAGAAGAAGAAGAACAAGAAGATTATGATAGAAGAAGAAAAAGAAAGAAAGAAGGAGAAAGAAAGAAGAAGAAATAAGGAAGAAGAAAAAAGAAGAAAGAAGAAGAAAGAAGAAAGAAGAAAGAAGAAAGAAGAAAGAAGAAAGAAGAAAAAAGATAGAGAAAAGAAGAAAAAAGAAAGAAAGTAGAAGGAAGAAGGAAGAAGGAAGAAGAAAGAAGCGAGAAGCAAGAAGGAAGAAGGAAGAACAAGAAGCTAGAAGGAAGAAGGAACAAAGAAGAAGGAAAAAAGAATCAAGAAGGAAGAAGAAAGAAAGAAGAAGGAAGAATATATAAGAAGGAAGAAAGAAAAAGAAGAAAGAAAGAAGAAAGAAGAAGAAGAAAAAGAAGAAGAAGAAGGTGAAGGAAAAAGAGGAAGAGGAGAACGAGAAGGAGGTGTAGGAGAAGGATAAGGAGAAGAAGAAGAAGAGAAAGAAATAGAGAAAGAAGAATAAGAGGAACATGAGGAAGAAGAAAAAGAAGTAAATGAAGAAGAAGAAGAAGAAGAGAAGAAGAAGAAGAAGAAGAGAAGAAGAAGAATAATAAAAAGAGGTAAAAGAAGAAGAAGAAGAAGAAGAAGAAGAAGAAGTGGAAGAAGAAGAACAAGAAGAAGAAGAAGTAGAAGAAGAAGGGGAAGAAGAAGAAGGACAAGAGGAAGAAGAAGAAGAAGAAGAAGAAAAAGACGAAGAAGAAGAAGAAGGAGAATAAGAAGAAGAAAAAGAAGAAGAAAATGAAGGAGAAGAAGAAGAAGAAGAAGAAGAGGAAGATGAAGAAGATAAAGATAAGGAAGAAGAAGAAGAAGAAGAAGAAAAGAAGAAAAAGAGGAATAAGAGGAAGAATAAGAAGAAGAAGAAGATGATGAATTAGAAGAAGAAGAAGAAGAAGATGAATTAGAAGAAAAAGAAGAAGAAGAAGGAGAATATTCAAAAGAAGGTGAACAACAAGAAGAAGAAGAAAAAGAACAAGTAAGAGAAGAAGAAGAAGAAGAAAAATAAAAAAAACAAGTAGAGGAAGAAGAAAAGGAAGAAGAACAGGAAGAAGAAGAAGAAGAAGACGAAGAAGAAGAAGAAAAAGAAGAACAAGTAGAAGAAAAGGAAGAAGAAGAAGAAGAAGAAGAAGAAGAAGAAGAAGAAAAGGGAAGAAGAAGAAATAGAAGAAGAAGAATAAGAAGAAGAAAAAGAAGATTGAAAAGAAGGAGATGGAGAAGAAGAAGAAGAAAAGCAATAGAAGAAGAAGAAAAAAGAACAAGAAGTAGCAAAGGAAGAAGAACAAGAAAAAGAAGAAAAACAAGTAGAGGAAGAAGAAGTGGAAGAAGAACATGAAGAAGAAGAAGAAGAAGACGTACAAGAAGAAAAGAAGAAGAACAAGAAGAAGAAAAGGAAAAAGAAGAAGAGAAAGAAGAAGACATAGAAGAATAATAACAATTGGAAGAAGAAGAAGAAGAAGAGGAAAAACAAGGGGAAGAAGAAGAAGAAGAGGAGGAAGAAGAAGATGATGAGGAAGTAGAAGAGGAGGAAGAAGAAGAAGAAGAGGAAGATTAGGCAAAAGAAGAAGGAAGAATTTGGAAAGAGGAAGGAAGAAAGAAGATGGATGAAGGAAAAAAGAAGAGGGAAGAAGGAAGAAGGAAAAGGAAGAAAGAAGAAGGAAAAAGGAAGAAATTAGAAGGAAGAAGGAAGAAGATGAAGAAGCAGAAGAAGAAGAAGAAGAAGAAGAAGAAGAAGAAATGGAAGAGGAGAGAAAGAGGAAGAAGAAGAGAGAGAGGTAGTAGAAGACAAAAAGGAAGGGGAAGAAGAGCGAGAAGAAGAAGAAGAAGAAGAAGAGGAAGACGAAGAAGAAGAAGAAGAAGAGAAGAGGAGGAAGAAGAAGACAAAGAAGGAGAAGAAGAAGTAGAAGAAGAAGAGGAAAGAAGAGAGGAAGAAGAAGAAGACAAGGAGGAAGAAGAGGAAGAAGAAGAAGAAGAAAATGAAGAGGTAGAAGAAGAAGAGGAAGGGGAACAAGAAGAAGAAGGAGAAGTACAAGAAGAAGTAGAAGTAGAAGAAGAAGAAGAAGAAAAAGATGAAGAAGAAGAGGGAGAAGGAAAATAAGAAGAAAAATAGGTGGAAGAAGTAGAAGAAGATGAAGAAGAAGAATAAATAGAAGAAGAGGAAGCACAAGAAGAAGAAGATAAGGAATAAGAAAAGGAAGAAGAATAAGAAGAGAAGAAGAAGAACAACAAGAACAACAAGAAGGAGCAGAGGATAGAGAAGAAGAATGAGAAGAAGAGGAAGAAGAATAAGAATAAAAATAAGAAGAATAAGAAGATGGGTAAGAGAAGAAGAAGAAGCAGATGAAAAGAAGGAGAAGATGATGATGACGAAGAAGAAGAAGGAAAAGAAGAAGAAGAAGAAAAGGAAGAAGAAGGAGAGAAAGAAAAAGAATATGAAGAAGAGAAAGGGAAAAAGTAGAAGAAAAAGGAGAAGAAGAGGAGAAGAAGTTGAAGAAGAGGAAGAAGAAAAGAAAGAAGAAGAAAGAGGAAAGAAAAAAGAAGAAGGAAGAAAGAAGATGGAAGAAGATGAAGTGGAAGAGGAGACAGAAGATGATTAGGGGAAGGGGAAGAAGAAAAAGAAGAAGAGGAAGAAGATGATGAAGAAAAAGAAGAAGAAGAAGAAGAAGTAGAAGAAGAGGAGGAAGAAGAAGAAGAAGAGGAAGATGAGGAACAAGAAGAAGAAGAAGAAGAAGAAGAAGAAGTGGAAGAAGAAGAGGAGGAGGAAGAAGAAGAAGAAGAAGAAGAGTAGAAGAAGAAGAAGAAGAAGATAAAAAAGAAAAAGAAGAAGAGGAAACTAAAGAAGAAGGATAAGAAGAAGAAGAAGAAGTCAAAGAAGTAGAGGAAAAGAAGAAGTAGATGTAGAAGAATAAAGCAACAAAGGAGAAGATGTAGAAGAGGAAGAAGAAGAAGAAGAAGAAGAAGACAAAGAAGAGGAAGAGGAAGAGGAAGTGGAAGAGGGGGAAGAAGAAGATAAAGGGGAGGGAAAGAAGAAAAAGTAGAAGAGGAGGAAGAAGAGAAAGAAGAAGTAGAAGAAGAAGAAGAAGAAAAAGAAGAAGAAGAAGAAGATGAAGAAGAAGAAGAAGGGGAAGTTGAGGAAGAAGAAGAAGAAGAAGAAGAAGAAGAAGAAGAGGAAGAAGTAGAAAAGGAGGAGGAAGAAGAATAAGAAGAAAAAAGAGTAGAACAAGAAGAGGAAATCTGAGAAGAAGAAGAAGACGAAGTCAAAGAAATAGAGGAAACAAAGAAGTAGAATAAGAAGAGTAAGACGTAAAAGAAGAATAAGAACAAAAAGAAGAAGAAGAAGAAGATGAAGATGTAGTAGTAGTAGAAGAAGAGGGCAAAGAAAGAAGATGACAAAAGAAAGAAGAATGCGAGATGGAAGAAGGAAGATGGAATAAGCAAGATTGAAGAAGGAAGAAGGGAGAAGGAAGACGGAAGGAGTAAAGAAGATGGAAGAAGGAAGAAGGAATACAAAATAAGAAAGAAGAAAAGAAAAAGAACCAAGAAGAAGAAGAACATAAAGGATAATAAGAAGAAGAGGAAGAAGTAAAAGAAGAAGAAAAATAGGAGGAAGTAATAGAAGAAGATGAAGAAGAAGAAGAAAAAGAAGAAGTAGTAGCATAAGAAGAAGAAGATGAGGAATAAGAAAAGGAAAAAGTAGAAGAAGAGAAGAAGTAGAAGAACAAGAACAAGAAGAATAACAAAAACAGAGGAAGGAGAAGAAGGATAAAAAGAGGAAGAAGAAGAAGAAGTAGAAGTAGAAGAAGAACGAGAAGGGAAGAAGAAGAAGAAGAAGAAGAAGTAGAACAAGAACGAGAAGGGAAGAAGAAGATGACAAAGAAGAAGAGAAGGAGAAGATGAAGAAGAAGAAGAAAAAAAAGAAGAAGAAAAGGAAGAAGAAGATGTGAAAGAAGAAGAAGAAGAAGAAGGGTAAGAAGAAGAAGAAGAAGAAGAAGGGGAAGAAGATGTTGAAGAAGAAGAAGAAAAGAAAGAAGAAGAAAGAAAAAAAGAAAAAATGAAGATGAAAGAAGATGGAAGAAGGAAGAAGGAAGATGGAAGAAGACGAAGATGATGAAGAAGAAGAAAAAGAAGTCGACGAAGAAGAGGAAGAGGAAGATTAAGTGGAAGAGGAGGTAGAAGAAGATAAGGGGAAGGAGAAGAAGAAAAAAAAGAGGAGGAAGAAGAAGGTGAAGAAGAAGAAGAAGAAGAAGAAGAAGTAGAAGAAGAAGAAGAAGAAGAGGAAGATGAGGTAGAAGAAGAAGAAGACAAAGAAGAAGTGGAAGAAGAAGAGGAGGAGGAGGAACAAGAAGAAGAAGAACAAGACAAAAAAGAAGAAGAAGAGGAAATCGACGAAGGAGGAGAAGAAGAAGAAGAAGTCGAAGAAGCAGAGGAAAAGAGGAAGTAGAAGAAGAAGTATAAGTTGATGAAAGAGAAAAAGTGGAAGAAGGAGAAAAAGAAGAAGAAGATGAAGAAGAGGAAGAGGAAGAGGAAGTGGAAGAGGAATAGGAAGTAGAAGAAGATAAGGGGAAAGGGAAGAAGAAAAAGAAGAAGAGGAGGAAGAAGAAAAAGAAGAAGAAGAAGAAGAAGAAGAAGAAGATGATGATGAAGAAGAAGTAGAAGAAGAAGAAGAAGAAGAGGAAGAAGAAGAGGAAGAAGAGGAGGAAGAAGAAGAAGAAGAGATGATGATGAAGCGAATGAAGAAGAAGAAGAGGAGTAGAAGAAGAAGAAGAAGACAAAAAAGAAGAAGAAGCAGAGGAAACAGGAGAAGTAGGAGAAGAAGAAGAAGAAGTCGAAGAAGTAGACGAAAAGAAGAAGAAGAAGAAGAAGAAGAAGAATAAGACGAAAAAGAAGAAGAAGAAGAAGATGATGATGAAGAAGAAGAAAATGATGATGAAGAAGAAGTAAAAGTAGTAGAAGATGTAGAATAAAAAAAAGATGATGAAGAAGGAAGAAGAAGAAGAAGAAGAAGAATAAAGAAAGAAAGAAGAAGAAAGTAAGAAGAATAAATGAGAACGAATAATAAGAACATAGAAGAAAGAAGAAGACAAAACAAAGAAGAATAATGAAAGAATAAAGAAAAAGGAAATAAGAAATAAGAAGGAAGAAGGAAGAGGGAAGAAGAGATAAGCAAGAAAGAAGAAGGAAGAAGCAAGATTGAAGGAGGAAGGAAGAAGGAAGGCTGAAGAAATAAGGAAGAAGGAAGAAGGATGAAGGAAGAAAAATAAGAAAGAAGAAGAAAAAAAGAATAAAGAAGAAAGAAAAAAGAACAAAGAAGAAGAAGATGATGAAGAAGAAGAAGCAAAAGGAGAAAGAGAAGGAGAAAGAAAAGGAGGAGGAGAATGAGAAGGAGGTGTAGGAGAAGGTTATGGACAAGGAGAAGGAGAAGGAGAAGAAAAAGAAGTGAAAGATGGAGAGGAAGAAGAATAATAGGAAGAAGGAGAACAAGAAAAAGTTGAGGATGAGGAAGAAGAAGAAGAGAATAAGAACCAGTAGTAGAAGAAGAAGAAGAAAAAGAACAAGAAGAAGAAGAAGATGAGAAAGAACAAGAATAGGAAGTGGAAGGAGAATAAGAAGAAGAAGAAGAAGAAGGGGAAGATGAAGCAGAAGAAGAAGAGGAAGAAGAAGAAGAAGATAAAGATGAGAAAGAGTAGAAGAGGAAGAAGACGAAGAAGAAGAAGAAGTTGAGGAAGAAGAGGAAGAAAAACAAAAGGAACATTAGGAAGAAGGAGAAGAAGAAAGAGGCAGAAGAATAAGAGTAAGAAGAAGAAGAGAAAAAAGAAGAAGAGCAAGATGAGGAATAAGAGGAGGAAGAAGAAGAAAAAGTAAAAAAAGAAGGAGAAGAGGAAAAAGATGGAAAAGAGGAAAAAGAACAAGATTAAGTAAGGGAAGAAGAAGAAGAAGTCAAAGAAGAAGAAGAAAAAGTAGAAGAAGAAGTAGAAGAAGAAGAAGAAGAAGAAGAAGAATATGAAGAAGATTAAGATGGTGATGAAGAAGAATAAGAAGAAGAAGAAGATGATGCAGAGAAAGAAGAAGTAGAAGAAGTAGAAGAAGAAGAAGAAGAAGGAGAAGAAGAAGAGGAAGAAGAATGTGTGGAAAAAGAAGAAGAAGAAGAAGTAGAAGAAGAAAAAGAAGAGGAAGAAGAAGAAGAAGAAGAAGAAGATGAAAGAGAAGTAGAAGAAGAAGAAGAAGAAGAAGAAGAAGAGGAAGAAGAAGAATAGGAAGGAGAAGAAGAAGAAGAAGAAGAAGAAGAAGGAGAAGATGAAGAAGAAAAGGAAGAAGAACAAGAAGAAGAAGAGGAAGAAGAAGAAGATGAAGAAGAAGATGAAGAAGAAGAGAAGGATGAAGAACAAGAAGGAGAAGTAGGAGAAGAAAAAGAAGAAGAAGGAGAAGAAGAACTAGTGGAAGAAGAGGAGGAGGAGGTAGAAGAAGAAGAATAAGAAGTGAAAGAGGAGAAAGAAGAAGAAGAAGAAGAAGAAGAAGAAAAAGAGGAAGATGAGGAAGGATATTAAGAAGAAAAAGAAGAAGACAAGGAAGAAAAGGAAGAAAAAGACAAAGATGAAGAAGTAGAAGAACACATATTATGGATCAGTGTGTGACGACTTAGGGATTAAGAATTAGGTTTTAGGGATTGGGGATTAGGCGTTAGGGAGGGAGGGATTCAGGATTATAGATTAGGGATTAAGGATTAGATATTAGGGTTTAAGGAATAAGTATTTTGGATTAAGAATGAGGAGTTAAGGATTAGGGATTAGGGTTAGGGTTTAGGGATTAGGGATTAAGGAAGATGGATTTGGGAATTGGGATTAAGAATTAGGGATTAGGGATTAGATTAAGGATTATAGATTAGAAGTAAATGATAAAGGAATTTTGGATTAAGCATTAGGGATTAATGATTTGCATTTAGAGATTAGGGATTGGGAGTTAGAGATTATGAATTAGGAATTAGAGATTAGAGATTTAAGATTAAGAATTCAAAACAAGGATTAGAGGTTAGGGATTAAGGATTAAGGATTAAATACTATAGAGATTCGAGATTAGTTATTAAAAATTAGGGATTAACGATTAGGCATTAGTGATTAAAGATTTAGGATTAGGGTTTAAGGTTGAGGGATTAGGGATTAAGAATTCAGAAAGGATTAAATATTAAATGTTAGGGATTGGTTATTAGGGATTAAGAATTTGACAATGAGGATTAGCAAACAGCGATTAAGGATTAGGAATTATAGATTTAGGCTTGGAGAATAAGGAGAGAGGGATTACGGACTATAGATTAGGGATTATAGATTAAGTAGTGCAGGATTAGGAATTATGGTTTCGGGATAAAGATTAAGATGTAGAAGAAGAAGAAGAAGATAATGGAGAAGAAGAAGATGATGGTGATGAAGAAAGAAGCAGAAAAAGAAAGAAAGAAAGAAAGAAAGAGGAAAGAAAGAAAGAAGAAAGAAGTAAGAAGAAAAAAGAAAGAAGAAAGAAGAAAAAAAGAATAAAGAAAGAAGAAGGAAGAAGGAAAAAGGAAGAAGAAAGAAGCAAGAAGGAAGAAGGAAGAAGCAAGAAGGAAGAAGGAAGAAGGAAGAAGGAAGGAAGAAGGAAGAAGAAAGAAGAAAGAAGAAAGAAGGAAGAACAAAAGAGAAAGAAGAAAGAAAAAAGAAAAAAGAAGAAAGAAGGAGAAGAACTAGAAGAAGGAGGAGAAAGAGAAGGAAAAGGAGGAAGAGGAGAACAAGAAGGAGGTGTAGGAGTAGAAGATTGAAATGGAGAAGAAGGCAAAGAAAAGAAAGAAGAAGAGGAAGAAGAATAAGAGGAAGAAGACGAAGAAGAAGAAAAAGACGAAGATGAAGGAGTAGAAGAAGAAGAATAAGAGGAAGAAGAAGAATATAAAGAAGAAGAAGAAGAAGAAGAGAAAGTCGAGGAAGAAGAAGATGAAGAGGGAGATGAAGATAAGGAAGGAGAGGAAGAAGAAGAAGAAGAAAAAGAAGAGCAAGAAGAAGAAGAGAAAGAAGAAGAAGAAGAACAGCAAGATCAGGAACAAGAGGAGGAAGAAGCAAAAGATGAAGTACAAAAAGTGGAATGGTAAGAAGAAAAAAAAGGAAAATAGGAAGAAGAATAAGAAGTTCAAGAAGAAGAAGAGGAAAAAGAAGTGGAAAAAGAAGAAGAAGAGAAAGAAGAAGAAGAAAAACAAAAAAGAATAAGAAGAAGAAGAAAAAGACGAGGAAGATGAGGAAGAAGTGGAAGTAGAAGAAGAAGATGACGAGGAAGATGAAGAAGAGGAGTTGGAAGAAGAAGAAGAAGATGAAGAAGAGGAAAAAGAAGGGGAAGAAGAAGAAGAAGAAGAACAAAGAAAGAACAAAATAGAAAGAAAAAAGAAAGAAGAAGAAAGAAAAAAAAAGAAGATGAAAGAAGAAAAATGAAAAAAGAAAAATGAAAAAAGAAAAAAGAAAGAAGAAAGAAGAAAGAAGGAAAAAGAAAGAAGGAAGAAAAAGAAGGAAGAAGGAAGAAGGAAGAACAAAGAAGGAAGAAGGAAAGAGGAAGCATGAAGGAAGACGAAAAGAGAAATAAGAAAGGGGAAAGAAGAAGGAAGATAACAAAGTAGAAGAAGAAGAAGAGGAGGAGGAGGAAGAGGAGGAGCAAGAAGAAGAAGAAGAAGAAGAAGAAGAAGAGGAGGAGGAGGAATAAGAAGAAGAAGAAGAAGAAGAAATGAAAGAAGAAGAAGTAGAAGAAGAAGAAGAAGAAGAAGAAGAAAATGACGAGGAGAAGGAGGAGGAAGAAGAAGAAGAAGAAGAGGAAGAAGACGAAGAAAAAGAAAAGAAGAAGTTGAAGAAGAAGAAGAAGATGAAGAAGAAGAAAAAGAAGAAGTAGCAAAAGAAGAAGAAGAAGAAGAGGAAAACGAGGAAGAAGAGAAAGAAGAAGAGGAAGAAGAAGAAGAGAAGGAGAAGAAGAAGAAGAACAAGAAGAAGATGAAGAAGAAGAAGAAGAAGATGAAAGACAAAAAGAAGAAGAGGAAGAAGGAGAAGAGGTAGACGAACAAGAGTAATAAGGGGAAAAAATGGAAGAAGGAGAAGAAAAAGAAGAGGAAGAAAAACAAGAAGAACAACAAGAGAAGGAAGAAAAAGAAAAGGAAGAAGTGGATAAAGAAGAGGAAGAAGAAGAAGGAGAAGAAGAAGAAGAAGAAGAAGAAGAAGAAGAAGAAGATTAAGAAGAAGAAGAAGAAGAAGAAGAAGAAGAAGAAGAAGAAGAAGATTAAGAAGAAGAAGGACAAGAAGAAAAAAAAAGAATTACAAGAACAAGAATAAGAAGAAGAAGAAAAAGAAGAAGAATAAGGAGAAGAAAAAGAAGAAGAAGAAGAAAAGAAGAAGAAGAAGAGAAGTAGTAGTAGTAGTAGTAGAATAAGAGGAACTAGAAGAAGAAGGAGAAGAAGAAGAAAGGAAAGAAGAAGAAGAAGAAGAAGAAAAAGAAGCAGAATTAAGGAAAAAAAAGGTGAAGAGGATGAAGAAGAAGAAGAAGAAAAAGAATAAGTAGAAGAAGAAGATGAAGGAGAAGAAGAAGAAAAAAAAGTAAAGGAAAAAGAAGAGGAAAAATTAGAAGTGCAAAAAGAAGATGAGGAAGAAGTAGAAGAAGAAGAAAAAGAAGAAGAAAGAGAAAAAGAACAAAAGAAGATGAGGAAGAAGGGGAGGAAGAAGAAGAAGAGAAGAAGACTAATAAGAGTAGCAAGAAAAAGAAATCAAAGAAGTGTAAGAAGAAGAGGAAGAAGAAGAAGAAGAAAAGGAAAAAAAGATGAAGACAAAAAAGAAGAAGAAGAAGAGGTAGTAGTAGTAGTAGTAGTAAAAGAAGAAGAAGAAGAAGAAGAAGAAGAAGAAGATGTAGAAGAAGAAGAAAAAGAAGAGAAAGAAGAAGAAGAAGAAGAAGAAGAGTAAAAGAAGACGAAGACAAAAAAGAAGAAGAAGAAGAGGTAGTAGTAGTACTAGAAGAAGAAGAGGAGGAGGAAGAAGAAGAAGAAGAAGAAGAAGAAGAAGAAGAAGTAGAAGAAGAAGAAAAAGAAGAGAAAGAAGAAGAAGAGGAAGAAGAGAAAGTAGAGGAAGAAGAAGAATAAGAATAAGAATAAGAATAAGAAGAAGAAGAAGAAGAAGAAGAAGTGGAATTATAGATCAAGGGTTTAGGATTAGGATTAAGGATTAGGGATTTGGGATTAGGATTAAACATTTAGGTAATATGATTTAAGATTAGAAATTATGGGTTAGTGATTAGAGATTAAGGGATTAGGATTAAGGTTGGAGACTAGGATATAAGGTTTCAAGATTAGAGATTAGTGATTAAGGGTTAAGGTTTAGGGATTAGCGATTATGGATTATAGATTAGGTAATAAAGATTAGGGATAAGGTATTAAAGATTATTGTTTTGGAATTAGAGTTTAGTGATTAAAGGTTAAGGATTAAAGATTAGGGATTAAGGATTAGAGATTAGAGATGGATTAGGGATTACGGATTAGGGATTAGGTAGAAGGAAGAAGGAAGAATGAAGATGAAGAAGAAGGAAGAAAGAAGAAGGTGGAAGGAATAAGGAAGAAAGAAGAAAGAAGAAGAAAAAGTGGACAAAGAAGAAGAGGAAAATAAGAAAAAGAAGAAGAAGAATAAAGAATAAAGAAGAAAGGAGGAAGAAGGAAGAGGGAAGAAGGAAGAAGGAAAGAGAAATGACAAATTAGAAAGTTGAAAGAAGAAAGAAGAAAGAAGAAAGAAGAAGACGAAGAAGGAGAGGGAAAAGGAGAAGGAGGATGAGAGGAATAAGGAAGAGAAGTAGAAGAAGAAGGAGAAGGAGATGGAGATGACAAAGGAGATGGAGAAGGGGAAGGAGAAGGAGTAAGGGAAGGAGAAGGAGAAGAAGGAGAAGTCAAAGAAGAAGAAGAAGAAGAAGAAGAAGAAGAAGAAATAAAAGAAGAAGAAGAAGAAGAGGAAGAGGAAGAAACGAGGCAAAATAAGAACAAGAAAAGAAGTAGAAGGAGAAGAAGAGGAAGAAGAGGAAGGAGAAGTAGGGGAGGAAGAAGATGATGAAGAAGAAGAGAGAGAGGAAGAAGGAGAAGATCAGGAAGAGGAAGAATGAGGAAGACGAGGAAGAAGAATAAGAAGAAAATAAGGAAGAAGAAGAAGAAAAAGAAGAAGGAGAAGAAGAGGAATTAGAAGTGAAAGAGGAAGAAGATGAAGAGGATTAAGAGATGGATTAGATATTATGGATTAGAAGTTAGGGATTAATATAAGAGAGATTAAGGATTAGGTATTATGGATTAAGTGTTCGGGATTAATGATTATTGGAATAATGATTAGCAATTAGGTATTTGAGTTTCGAGATTAAGAATTAGGAATTAAAAGTTGGGATTAAGTGATAAGTAAAAGAAATTTGGGATTAAGGATTTGGAATTAAGGATTAAGGAAGAAGGGATTAATGCTTATGGATTAGGGATTTAGGACTAAAAGATTAATTTCTAAGGACTATATATTAGTGATTTAGGATTAGTGATTACATACTAAAGAATATGGATTAAAGATTAAGGATAAGAGTTTAATGATTAGGGACTTTGGATTCAATATTAAGGATTAGAGATTAGGGATTGGCGATTGGAGATTAAATGATTATAATTAAGATTAAGGTTTAGGGATTAGAGATTAAGGATTAATCATTAGGTATTAAGGATTAAGAATTAAAAATTAGGAAGGGAGGGATTAGAGATTAGGCATTAGGGGTAAAGGATTAGGGATTAGAGATTAGAGATTAGGGATTTGGGATTAAGCACTACAGATTAGAAATTAGATATTAGGGTTTAGAGATTTCTTATTAGGTATTAGGGAGTAGGGATTCGGGAATAAGGTGTAGGGATAAAGATCAGGGACTACGGATTAGACATTAGGTTTAAGTATTAAGGATTAGGGATCAGGAAATAAAAAGAAGAAGTAGAAGAAGAAGAAGTGGAAGAAGATGAAGAAGAAGAAGAAGAACTATAAGAACAAGAATCAGAATAAGAAGAGGAAGAAGAAGAAGAAGAAGAAGAAGAAGATGAAGTGCAAGAACAAGAATCAAAATAAGAAGAGGCAGAAGAAGAAGAAGAAGAAGAAGAAGTAGAAGAGGGGATGAAGGAAAAGAAGAAGTAGAAGATGAAAGGGATGAGGTAAAAGAAGAGGAAAATGTAGAAGAAGAAGAAGAAGTAGTAGAAGAAGAAAAGGAATAAAAAAAGAAGAAGAGAAGAAGAAGAAGAAGAAGAAGAAGAAGAAGAAAAAGAGGAGGAAGAAGAAGAGATAAAAGAGGAAGAACAAAAGCAAGAAGAAGAAATGAAAGAAAAAGAAGAGGAAAAGGAGGAAGAAGAAAAAGAAGAAGAAGAAGAAAAGGAAGAAGAGGAAGAAGAGGAAGAAGAAGACAACGAAAAGGAAGAAGAAGAAGAAGGGTAAGAAGAAGAAGAAGAATAGGAAGAAGAAGAAGAAGAAGAAGAAGTGGTAGAAGAAGTAGAAGAAGATGAAGAGGAAGAAAGTTAAGAAGACGAAGAAGAAGAAGAATAGGAAGACGAGGAAGAAGAAGAGGTAGAAGAAGAATAAGTAGTAGAAGAAGAAGAAGAAAATGAAGAACAAAGAATAAGAATAAGAAGACTAAAAAGAAGAAGAAGAAAAAGAACAAGAAAAACAAGGAGTAGAGGTTGAAGAAGAAGAAGATCGAGGAGAATAAGAAGGGGAAGATGAAGAAGAAGAAGAGAAAAAAAATTGGAAAAAGTACAAGAAGAAGAAGAACAAGAGGAATGAGAAGAAGAAGAAAAAAAAGAAGAAAAAAAAGAAGAAGAAAAAGAATAAGAGAGGAAGAAGAAGAAGGAGAAGAAGAAGAAGCAGAAGAAGAAGAAGTGAAGGAGGAAGATGAGAAAAGATAGCAAGAAGAAGGGTAGGAAAAAGAAGTGGAAGAAGAAGAAGAAGAAGAAGGAGAAGAAGAAGGAGTAGAAGAAAAAAAAGCAAGAGAAGACAAAGAAGAAGAAGAAGAAGAAGAAGAAGAAGAAAAAGAAGGGAAAGATGAAGAAGAAGAAGAAAAGGAAGAAGTAGAAGAAGAACAGGAAGAAGATGTGGAAGAAGAAGAAGAATTAGCCGAGTAAGAAGAGGAAGACGAAGTAGAAGAGGAAGAAGAATAAGAAGAAGAAGAACAAGAAGAAGAAGAAGAGGAAGAGGAAGACGAAGAAGAAGTAGAGGAAGAAGAAGAAGAACTAGTAGTAGAAGAAGAAAAAGAAGAATAAGAGAAAGAAGAGGAAGAGGGAGAAGAAGAAGAAGAAGGAGAACAGTGACACAAAGAAGAGAAGAAGGTGAAGAACTAGAAGTTGAAGAAGAAGACAAAGAAGAAGAAGAAGAAGAAGAGGAATAAGAAGAAGAAGAAGAAGATGATGATGAGGAGGATTAAGAAAAAGAAAAAGAAGAAAAGATGAAGAAGAAGAAGAAGAAGAAGAAGAACAAGAAGAAGACAAGAAAAAGAAGAAGAAGAAATAGAAGAAGAAGAGGAAGAGGAAGAAGAAAAACAAGAAGTTGAAGGAGAAGAAGAAGAAGAAGAATAAGAAGAAATAGAAGTGCAAAAAGAAGAAGAAGGAGAAGAACAAGAAGAATAAGAAGACTAAGAAAAATAAGAAGATTAAGAAGAAGCAGAAGAACATGAAGAAGAAGAAGAAGGAGAGGAAGAAGAAGGTGATGATGAAGAAAAGGAAAAAGAAGAAGCAGAAGAAGGCATAGAAGAAGAAGAAGAAAAAAAAGAAGAAGAAAAATAAGAAGTAGAAGAAGAAATAAAAGAAGAAGAGGAGGAAGAAGAAGAAGAAGATGAATAAGAGGAGGAAGAAGAAGAGGAACAAGAAGAAGAGGAAGGTGAGGAAGAAGAGAAAGAAGAAGAAGATGAAGATAAGGATGATGAAGAAATAGGAGTAGAAGAAGAAGAGGAAGAAGAAGAAGAAGAAGAAGAAGTAGAAGAAGAAGAGAAAGAAGAGATGGATTAGAGATTATTGATTAAGGGATATGGATTAGGGATTATGGATTAAGAAAGGAAGGATTAGGGATTAGGTATAAGGGAATATGGATTAATGATTAGGGAGAAAGGATTAGTGATTGAGAATTACAAATTAAGGATTATAACTTATGCAGTTAGCAACTAGGGATTAGGGTTTAGGGATTAAAGATTAAGGAGTAAAGATTAAGAAATAAGTGATTAGGACTAAGGATTAAGAATTAGTGATGAAGGATTATGGATTGGATTAGAGATGAAGAGATTAACAATTAGAGATCAAAGATTATGGATTAAGTATTAAGTTATTAATTATTCAAGATTAATGATTAGAGATTAGGGATATAAGATTAGGGATTAGGGAATAGGGATTAAGGATTAGAGATTAAATATTAAGAGCGCAAGATTTAGGATTAGAGATTAAGAATTAAAGATTAGAGATTTAGGGATTATGATTAAGATTAGGGACTAGGGATTAGAGTTTAGGGATTAGGGATTAGTACTTAATGATTAGAGATTAGGAATTAGAGATTAGGGATTATGGATTATGGATTATGGATTATAGATTAAGGATTAAGGATTAGGTATTAGAGACTAGAGTTTAGGGAGTTGTGATTAAGGATTAAAGGTTTGGGATTAAATATTAGGGATTATGGGTAGAGATGGATTAGGGATTAAGGGTTAGGGATTAAGGAGAAGGAAGAAGGAAGAAGGAAGAAGAAGAAGAAGAAGGAAGAAAGAAGAAGGAAGAAGGAAGAAGGAAAAAAGAAGAAGAAGAAGAGGGAGAAGAAGAGGAATAATAAAGAAGAAAGAAGATAGATGAAGGAAGAAGGAAGGAGAAAGAAGGAAGGAGATAGGAAGATTGAAGAAGAAAGAAGAAAGATGAATGTAGAAAGAGGAAAGAAGAATTGAGGAAGAAGAGGAAGAAGAAGAAGAAGAACAAGAAAAAAAGAAGAAAGAGAAGAAAAAGTTGAGGATAAAGAAGATGAGGAGAAAGAGAAAGAAGAAGAAGAAGAAGAAGAAAAAGAAGAAAAGAAAGAAGAAAAAGAAGAGGAGGAAGAAGAAGAAGAAGGGGAAGATAAGAAAGAAGAGGAAGATGAAGAAGAAGAAGAAAATCAAGAAGTAGAAGAAGAGGAAGAAGATGAAGAGGAAGAAGCAGATGAAAAGATGGATTATGGACTAGGGGTTAAAGATTAGGGATTAAGGGAGGGATTAGGGATTAGATGTTAGAGATTAAGGATTAGAGATTAAGGAATTGGATTAGTAATAAAGTATTAGGGTTTGGGGATTAAGGGTTAAGGTTTAAAGAGTAGGGTTTAAGTAAAAGTAATAAGCTTTAGAGATTAAGGATTTGAAATTTTGGATGATGGATTAATGATTAAGGACTTAAGATTATGGATTAATTACCAATGATAAAGATTTAGGATTAGGGATTACGAATTAGGGATTAAGGATTAGATATTAGTGATTAAGGATTTGGGATTCAGGATTACGAATTAGAGTTTAAGGATTAGAGATTAAATCATTACAATTAGGAATAGGGTTTAAGGATTAGGGATTAGGTAGTAGGGATTAGGCATTAAGGATTAGTGACTAGAGATTAGGGATTGAGGATAAAGGATTAGGGATTAGGGATTAAATATTTAAAATTAGGGACTAGAGATTAGGGATTATGGGTTAAGGATAGATTAAGGATTAGGGATTAGAGATTAAGGATCAGAATTAAGAATTAGGGATTATGGATTAGATAGTAGCGACTAGGGATTTGGGAGGGATGGATTAGGATACATTGATTTAGGGATAAGAGATTAGCTAGGAAGGTATTAAGGAGTAGGGATTAAGGATTACAAAGAAGAAGGAGAAGAAGAAGAAGAAGAATTAAGGACAACAAAAAGAAGGTGATAAGGATGAATAAGAAGAAAAACAAGAAGAAGTAGATGAAGAAGATGAAGGAGATGAAGAAGAACAAGAAGAAGAAGAGGAAAATGAATAAGAAAAATTAGAAGAAGAAGAAGAAGAAGAAGAGTAAGAAGAAGAAGAGAAGAAGAAAAAGGAAAAGAAAAATAATAAGAAAAGAAGAAGAAGAAGAAGAAGAAGAAGAAGATGAAGAACAAGAAGAGAATGAAGAGGAAGAACAAGTATAAGAAGAAGAAGTGAAAGAGGAAAAAGAAGAAGAGGATGAAGAATAAGAAGAAGAAGAAGAAAAAGAAGAAGAATTCAAAGACTAAGAAGAAGAAGAAGAAGAGGAAGAAGAAGAAAATAAGGAAGAAAAAGAAGAAGAGGAAGAAGAAGAAGAAGAAGAAGATGAAGAAGGAAAAGAAGAAGGAGAGTAAAAAGAAGAGGAAGAAAAAGAAGATGATGAAGAAGAATAAGAAGATTAAGAAGAAGAAGAAGAAAGAGAAAAGGAAGAAGAAGAAGAAGAAGAGGAAGTCAAAGAAGAAGAAAAGGAAGAGGAAGAAGAAGAAGAAGAATAAAAACAAGAAGAGTAATGTGAAGAAGAAAGAGAAGAAGGTGAAGAAATAGAAGAGTAGGAAGAAGAGGAAGAAGAAGAAGAGGAAGAAGAAGAGGAAGAAGATGCAGAGGAAGAAGAAGAAGAGGAAGAAGTGATAGATTAAGGATTAGGAATTATGGTTAAGGATTATGGATTAGATTAGAGATTAAGTATTATAGATTGAGGACTTGAAATTAGTGATTTGGGAGTTAAAACCTAGGGACTAAGGACTAGGGATTAGAGATTAATGAAGAAATAATAGGAATTAAGGAATAATTAGTAGGGATTTAGGATTAAGTATTAATGATTAAAGATTATAGATTATGGATAAGGGATTAATGATGAGGGACTAATTATTAGGGATTATAGGTTAGGGATTAAGATATAAGAGATTAATTATTAGGCATTTGGGGTTAGAGATTAGGGATTTAGGATTAGGGATTAGAGCGTAAAGATTTGGGATGTAGGATTTAAGATTAGAGATTAAGGAATTAAGATTAAGATTAGAGACTATAGATTAGGGTTTACAGATAACAGACTAGTGGTTAAAGATTAGAGATTAATGAATAGAGATTATAGATTAGGTATTATGGACTATAAATTAGGGATTGGAGATTACAATTTAAGGATTAGAGATTAAGGATGAGAGGTTAGAGATAAAAGATTACAGATTAGATATTTGGGATAGATTAGGTATTAAGGATTAGGGATTAGGAATTAGGGATTAAGGATTAAGGAGAAGGAAGAAGAAAGAAGGTGGAAGAAAGATGAAGAAAGAAGAAAGAAGAAAGAAGAAGGAAGAAGGAAGAAAGAAGAAGAAGATGAAGATGAAGAAGAGGAAAAAGAATAAAAAAAGAAGAAGAGGAATTAAGGATTAGGGATTAGAGATTTGGGAATTAATAATTAGGGATTAGGGTTTAGGGATTAGTTATTTTGGATTAAGGATTTAAGATTAGGGAGTAGAAGTTAGGGAGTAAGTAATTAGGATTAGGGATTAAGGATTAAAGATTATATATTATAGATTAGGGATTGGGGATGAAGGGATTAATGAATAGGGATTAGAGATTAAGGATTAAGAATTAAAATATTAGTTATTAAGGACAAAGGATTAGAGATTAGGGACCTAGGTTTAAGGATTAAGGATTAGGGAATAGATATTAGGTGTTAAGGATTAGAGATTAAACATTAAGGTTACAGGATTCAAGATCAGTGATTAGAGACTAAAGTTTAAAGATTAAGGGATTAAGATGACGATTAATGAATTGGGATTATAAAAGGATTTGTGATTAGAGATTAGGGATTAAGGATTATGGATTAGGGATTAAGAATTAGGGATTAGAGATTATAGATTAGGGATTAGGTGTTAGAGATTAGAATTTAGGAAGAGGATAGGGATTAAAGATTATAGATTATAGATTACAGATGGATTTCATATTAAGGATTAAAGATTAAAGAGAACAAAGAAAGAAAAAGGAAGAAGAAGAAGAAGGAAGAAAGAAGAAAAAAGATGGAAGAAGGAAGAAGGAAGAAAGAAGAAGAGGAAGAAGAATAAAGAAGAAAGGTGAAAGATGAAGGAAGAAGGAAGAAGGAAGGTGGTAAGAAGAAGGAAGAAGGAAGAAAGAATAAGAAAGAAGAAAGAAGGAAGAGGAAGATGAGGAAGAAGAAGAAGAAGAAGAAGAAGAAGAAGAGGTTGAAGAAGAAGAAGTAGAAAAAAAAGAGGAAGAAGAAGAAGAAGAAGAAGGGGAAAAGGAATAAAAAGAAGAAGAAAAAGAGGAAGAAGAAGATAAGGAAGAAGAGGAAGGAGAAGAAGAAGAACAAAACAAGAAAGAAGTGGAAGAAGAAGAAGAGGAAGAGGAGGAAGAAGAAGAAGAAGAAGAAAAAGAAGAACAACAAGAAGTACAAGAAGAAGAAGAAGAGGACGAAGAGATGGATTAGGGATTAGGGGTTAGGGATTAAGGATTAAGGAACGAGGGATTAGGGATGGGAATTAAGGGATTAAGGATTATGGATTAGGATTAGAGATTAGGGAATATGGATTAGCAACTATGTATTAGGGCTTGAGGATTAATGGTTAGGGATTAAATAGTAGAGATTAAGGAAATTTAGTAGGGATTACAGATGAAGTGATTATTGATTAAGGATTAGGGATTTAGGATTAAGGGATTACAGATTATGGAAAAGGAATTATGAATTATAGATTAGAGATTAGTGATTAGGGATTTGAGATTTAGGGTTAAGGATTAGAGGTTAAATCTTAGATTTTGAATGATTATAATTAAGAGAAGGGTTTTCGGGTTAATAATCAAGAATTATTGATTAGGCATTGGAGATTAAGGATTAGAGATTAGGAATTAGAGACTAGAGATTAGGGATTAAGGATTAGGGATTAAAAATTAGGCATTAGGGATTAGGGATTAGAAATTAGGGGTGAGAGATTATGGATTCAAGATTAGGGATTAGGGATTAGAGATGGATTAAGAATAATAAATTAGGGATTAAGGATTATGTATTTGGGATTTTGTAGGGATGGATTAGAAATTATAGATTTAAGGATGAGAGATTGGGAATGAGGGAATTTAGAAGTAGGGATTATAGAATAGGGTTTATGGATTATGAAGAAGAAGGAGAAGAAGAAGAAGAAAAAAAAAAGAATAAGAACAAGAAGAAGACTAAGAAGAAGATGAATAAGTAGAAGAATAATAATAAAAAGAAGATGAAGAATAAGAGGAAGATGAGGAAAAAGAAGAAGAATAAGAACAAGAAGAAAATAAGGAAGAAGAAGAAGAAGAAAAGCAAGAAGAAAAGGAAGAAGAAGAAGAAGAAGGAGAAACAGAAGAAGAAAAAAAGAAGAATAAGGAGAATTGAAAGAAGAAGAAGAAGAAGAAGGTGAAGAAGTTGAAGAAGAAGAAGATGAAGAAGAAGAAGCAAAGGAAGTAAAGGAAGATGAAGGGGAAGAAGAAGAAGATGATGATGATGATGAAGAAGAAGAAAGATAAGAGTTTGGGTATTTGGGATTAGGGATTAAGGATTTAGGACTAGGGAGTAAGGATAGGGAATAAGTAATAGGGATTAGAGATTAGGGATGAATGGATTAGTGATTAAGGACTAAAAATTAAGGGATTAATTATTAAGGATTAGGGATTTTATATTAAGAATTTAGGATTAAGAATTAGGAATTAGAGAATAAAGATTCGGGATTAAGAATTAGATATTTGATATTAGAGATATATGATTCAGGAATAAAAATTAAAGATTAGAGATTAGAGATTAAGGGATTTATTTGTATTAGAGATGAGGGACTAGCGATTAAAGATTAGAAATTAATGATTAAGGATTATAGATTAAGGATTTTGGATTAGAGATTATGAATAAGATTTATGTATTATAGGTTAGGGATTAAGAATTATGTATTAGAGATTGGAGTTTAAGGATTAGAGATTAGGGATTAGAGGTTATTAAGGATTGAGGATCTGGGATTAGGGGTTAAAGATTTGGAACTAGGGATTAAGGATTAGAAATTAAGGATTAAGGATTAGAGATTAGAGGATTTGTATTAGCAATTAAATATTAAGTAATGGGGATTAAGGATTATGAAAAAGGGATATAGGATTAGAGATTAAAGATTAAAGATTATAGATTATGGATTAAGGATTAGGGATTATGGAGTAAGAATGGATTAAGCATTAGGGATTATGGAGTAAGAATGGATTAAGGATTAAGGATTATGGGTTATAGATTAGAGGTTAAGTATTAGGGATTTGGTATTAGTGATTGAAGTTTAACGATTTGAGATTAGGGATTATAGGGTAAGCCTTAGATATTGAACGATTATAATTAGGAAGAGGGTTTAGGGATTTAGAATTAGCGATTAATGATTAGGGATTAGGGAACAAGGTTCAAAGATTAGAGGTTAGGGACAAGAGAGATTAGGGATTAAGGATTACAGATCAGGGATAAAGGATTTGGAGTTAAAAATTATGGATTAACGACAGGGATTAGAGATTGGGATGAGAGATTAGAAATTAAGGATTACGGATTAGGGATTAGAGATTAGGGATTAAAGAATAAGGATTAAGGATTAGGGATTTGGGAGGGATGGATTACGAACTATAGATTTAGGGATAAAAGAGTAGGGAGGAAGGGATTTAGGACTAAGGATTAGGGAATTGGGATTAAGGATTACGAAGAAGAAGAAGAAGAAGATGATGACGATGAATAGGAAGAAGAACAAGGAGAAAAAGAAGAAGAAGATGAAAAAGAACAAGAAGAAGAAGAAAAGGAGAAAAAGAATAAGAAGAAGACAAAAAAAGAAGAAGAAAAAGAAGAAAAAGAAGAAAAAGAAGATGAAGATTAGGAAGAAGAGGAAGAAGAAGAACAAGAAGAAAATGAAGAGGAAGAAGAAGAAGAAATAGACGAAGAAGAAGAGGAGGAAGAAGAAGAAGAAGAAGAAAAGGAAGAAGAAAAAGAAGACAAAGAAGAATGAGAATTGTAAGAAGATGAAGTAGAAGAAGTAGAAAGTGAAGAAGCTAAAGTAGAAGAAGAAGAAGAAAAAATGTAAAGGAAGATGAAGTGGAAGAAGAAGAAGAGGAAGAAGAAGATGATGAAGAAGCATAGAAGAAGAATAAGAAGAAGAAAAGGATGGGGAAGAAGAAAGAGAAAGGGAAGAAGAAGAAGAAAAAATAAAGGTGGAAGAAGAAGAAGAAGAAGGAGAAAAAGAAGTTGAAGAAGAAAAGTGAGTAGAGGAAGAAGAAGAGTAAGAAGAGGAAGAAGAAGAAGAAGAAGAACATGAAGAAAGGAAAGAAGAAGAAGAAGAAGGGAAAAAAGAAGAAGAGGAAGAAGAAAAAGATGTTGAAGAAGAAGAAGATGATGATGAAGAAGAAGAAGAATAAGAAGAAGAGGATGAAGAGGGGTAAGAAGAAGAAGAGGAAGAAGAAGAAGAGGAAGAAGAAGAAGAAGAAAAAGAAGAAGAAGTGGAAGATGAGGAAGAAGAGGAAAAAGAAAAGGACGATGATGACAAAGAAGAAGAGGAAGAGGAAAAAGAAGAAAAAAAAGAATAAGAAGAAGAAGAAGAAGAAAAGAAGACAAAGAGAAAGAAGTGATGGATTAAGATTTAGGGATTAGAGGTTAGGGTTTAGAGATTAGGGATCAGGGATTTAGAAATGAAGGATTCGACATTAAGTGTTATGGAATATGGGTTAAAGATTAAGGAGGGATTAGGGATTATGAATTTTGGAGTTAGCAATTAACGATTAGAGTTTAGGGATTAGGGATTAAGGATTAGGGAGTGGTGATTAGGGAATAAGTAATAGAGATTAGGGATTAGAGATGAAGACATTAATGATTAGGGATTATAGATAAGAATTTAAGATTAGGAATTAGGGATTAGTGAACAAAGATTAGGTAATAAGGATTATAGATTAGAGATTGGGGATGTGAGATTAATGATTAGAGATTAAAGATTAGATATTAGACGTTAGAGATTAAAGGATTAGCATTACTATTCAGGATTAGTGATCAAAGATTAAAGATTAGGGATAAGTGATGAAGGATTAAGGATTAGGGATTAGTGATTATGGATTATTAATAGGGTTTATCGATTATAGATTAAGGATTAAGGATTAGGTATTAGAGATTAGAGTGATTAGGGATTAGGTATTAGAGATTAGAGTTTAAGGATTAGAGATTAAGGATTAGAGGTTATTTAACATTTGGGATTAGGGATTAAGAATTGAGGATTAAGAATTTAGGATTTAGGATTAGTGATTAGGGATAATGGATTAGGAGATAGGGATTAGCGATTAATGATTAAGAATTAGGGGTTACGAATTAGGGATTTGGGATTAAAGATTAGAGATTAGAGATTATAGATTAGGCTTAAGGATTAGGGATTATCGAGTAAGGATGGATTAAGGATTGATGATTATGGATTATAAATTAGAGATAACTGATTTGGGATTAGGTACTAGAGATTAAAGTGTAACGATTAGAGACAAAGGATTAGAAATTAAAGATTAGAGATTAGAGATTAGAAAATATGGATGGAATAGAGATTATGGATTAGGGATTAAGGAGAAAGAAGAAGCAATAGGGAAGAAGGAAGAAGGAAGAAGGAAGAAGGAAGAAGAAGAAGGAAGAAAGAAAATGGAAGAAGGAAGAAAGAAGAAGAAGAAGAGGGAGAAGAATAGGAAGAATAAAGAAGAAAGAAGAAAGAAGGAAGAAGGAAGAAGGAAGGAGGTAGGATGATGTCAAAAGGAAGAAGGAAGAAGAAAGAAGAAAGAAGAATGAAGAACAGAGAAAGAAGAAGAAGAAAAAGAAGAAGAAGAGGAAAAGAACAACAAGAAGAAAACAAGGAGAAAATGAAGAAGAAGAAGAAGAAGATGAGGAGGAAGGAGAAGGACAAGAAGGAGAAGAAGAAGAAGTAGAAAATCAAGAAGAAGAAGAAGGAAATTAAGAAGAAGAAAAGAAAGAAGAAAAAGAAAAAGAAGAAGAAGAAGAAGAAAAAGAAAAAGAAGAAGAATAAATGGAAGAAGATGAAGAAGAAAAAGAAGAGGAAGAAGAAGAAGAAGAAGAAAAGGAAGAGGAAGATGAAGAAGAGGAGCAAGAAGAATAAGAAGAAGAAGAAGAAGAAGAAGAAGAAAATGAAGAAAAAAATAAGATGAATAAAAAGAAGAAGAAGAAGAACAGGTAGATGAAGTTGAAAAAGATGAAGAAGTGGATTAGCAATTAGGGATTAGGGTTTAGAGATTTGGGATTAGATAATAGGGATCGAGGATTAAGGATTAGAGAATATGTATTAGCAACTAGGTATTAGGGTTTAGGGATTAAAAATTATGGAATAAAGAGTATGGATTAAGGAAAAGTAATATGGATTTGGGATTAACGATTAAGAACTAGAAATTAAGGATTAGGGTTAAGGAATGAGAGATTGGGGATTAGAGATTACAGATCAAGGATTAAAGATTATGGATTTAGGATAGATTAGGGATTACGTATTAAGGATTACAAGGGATGGATTGGGCAATATAGATTTAGAGATGGGAGATTAAGGAGGGAGGGTTAAGCAGCATGGATTAGAGAATAGGGATTAAGGATTATGAAGAAGAAGGAAATAAAAAAGAAGTAGAAAAACAAGGAGGAAAAGAAGAAAAAAAAAGAAGAAGAAAAGTAAGAAAATAAATAAGAACAAGAAGAAGATGAAGAAGAAAAAGAAGAAGAAGAACAGTAACATGAAGAACGAGAGGAAGAATAAGAGGAACAAGAAAATAAGGAAGATGAAGAAGTGAACAAGAAGAAGAAGAAGCAGACGAAGAAGAAGAAGAAGAGGAAGAAGAAAATGAAAAAAAAGAAAAACAAGAGGAAGATAAAGAAGAAGAAAATGAAGAGGAAGAAGAAAGAGAAGAAGAAGAAGAAGAAGAAGAAAAGAGAAAGAAGAAGAAGAAGAAGGTGAAGTAGTTAAAGAAGAAGAAGGTGATGAAGAAGAAGAAGTAGAGAAGGATGAAGAACAAAAATAAGAATAAAAAGAAGAAGCAAATGAAGTTGAAGAAGAAAATGAAGAAGAACAAGAAGAAGAGAAGAAGAAAAAGACTATAAAGATGAAGAAGAAGAAAAAAGTAGGAAGAAGAAGAAGAAGAAGAAGAAGATAATGGAGCAAGGGTTAGGGAGGGAGGGATTTAGGAGTAAGGTTTGGGGAATAGGGATAAAGGATTACGAAGAAGGAGAAGAAGAAGAAGAACAAGGAGAAGAAGAAGAAGAAGAAGAAGAAAAGGAGCAAAAGAATATCAGTAAGAAGAAGAAGAAGAAGAGGAAGATATAGAAGAAGGGGAAGAACAAGAACAAGAAGAAAATGACGAAGAAGAAGAAGAAGAAGAGGAAGATGAAGAAGTAGAAGATGAAGAAGAAAAGAAGAAGAAAAAGAAGAAGAAGATGAAAGCAAATTGTAAGAAAATTCAAAAGTAGAAGAGGATTGTGAAGAAGTTGAAGAAGAAGAAGATGAAGAAGAAGAAGAAGAAGAAAAAGAAGTAAAGGAAGATGAAGAGGATGAATAAGAAGAAGAAGGAAAAGAATAAGAATAAGAAGAAGAAGAAGAAGAAGAAGAAGAAGTAGAAATTGAAGAAGTAGAAGAAGAAGGAGAAGAAGAAAAAAAGAGGAAGAAAAAGAAGAAGAAATAAAAGAGGAAGAAGAAGAAGAAAAAGGAGAAAAAGAAGTGGAAAAGAAGAAGAGCAAGTAGAGGAAGAGGAAGAGTAAGAAGAAGAGGAGGAAGAAGAAGAAGAAGAAGAAAAAAGAGAACATGAAGAAAAAGTAGTACTAGAAGAAGAAGAGGAAAAAGAAGATGAGGAAGAAGAAAAAGTTGTAGAAGAAGAAGAAGAAGAGAAAGAAGAAGGAGAGGAAGAAGAAGAAGAAGAAGGAGAAGAGAAAGATTAAGAAGAGTAAGAAGAAGAAGAAGAAGAAGAAGAAGAAAAGGAAAATGTAAAAGAAGAAGAACAACAGTAAGAAGAAGAATATTAAGTGAAAGATGAGAAAGAAGAGGAGGAAGAAGAGGACGAAGATCAGGAAGAAGAAGAAGAAGAAGCAGAAGAAGAAGAAGAAGAGGAAGAAGAAGAAGAAGTAGAGGAGGATGATGAAGAAGTGATGGATTAGGGATCAGAGGTTAAGGATTAGGGATTAGGGATCAGGGATGAAGAAATGAAGGATTAGGCATTCTGTGTTATAGAATATGGGTTAAAGATTAAGGAGGGATTAGGGATTTAGGAGTTAGCAATTAAGGATTAGAGTTTAGGGGTTAGGGATTAGGAAGTAGGGATTAAGGAATAGGCGATGGTGATTAGGGATTATGGATTTGTCATGAAGGGATTAATGATTAGGGATTATAGATTATGAATTTAGAATTAGGAATTAGGAATTAAAGAATAAAGATTAGGGATTAGGGATTAAAGTTTAGAGATTAGGGATATAAGATAAGAATTAGAGATTAAAATTTAGAGATTGGATATTAAAGTTTAAGGATTAGGGATTAGGAATTAGAGATTATGAATAAGGATTTTGGATTATATATTAAGGATTAAGGATTATGTATTAGAGATTAGAGTTTTAACGATTAGTGATTAAGGATTAGGGGTTATTAAAGATTAGGGATTAAGGATTAGGAATTAAGGATTAGAAATCAAGGATTTAGGATTAATGATTAGGGATTAGAGGAGAGGAATTAGCGATTAAGATTAAGGATTAGGGACTAGGGATTATGGATTAGGGATTTGTGATTAGAGATTAGGATTATATTTTAGTGATTAAGGATTAGAGATTATGGACTAAAGATGGATTAGGGATTATGGATTAAGGATTATAGATTATAAATTAGAGATAAGGGATTGGGTATTAGAGATTAAAGTTTAAAGATTAAAGATTAGGAATAGAGGTTGAGGATTAAAGATCAGGGATTAAAAAATTTGGATGGATCAGAGATTAAGGATTAGGTATAAAGGAGAAGAAAGAAGCAAGAAGGAAGAAGGAAGAAGAAGGAGGAATAAAGAAAAAAAGAAGGTAGAAAGAAGAAGAAGGCGAGGGAGAAGAAGAGGAAGAATAAAGAAGAAAGAAGAAAAAAGAAGGAAGAAAGAAGAAGGAAGGAGGTAAGCTAAAGTAAGAAGGAAGAAGGAAGAAGAAAGAAGAAAGAAGAAAGAAGAAAGAAGAAAGAAGAACAAAGAAAGAAGAACGAAGGAAGAAGAAGAAGAAGAAGAAGAAGAAAAGGAGGAAGAAGAAGAGGAAAAGAAGAACAAAAAAAGAAGAAGAACAAGAAAAAGAAGAAGAGAAAGCACATAAGTAGGAAGAAGAAGAAGACGAAGAAGCAGAAAATTAAGAACAAGAAGAAGATGATAAAAAGTAAGAAGAAGAATTTGAAGAAGAAGAAGAAGATGATGATGATGATGATGAAAAGGAAGAAGAAGAAGAAGAAAAGGAAGACGATGATAAAGGAAAAGAAGAAGAAGAGGAAGAGGAAGATGAGGAAGAGGAGCAGGAAGAACAAGAAGAAGAAACTGCGGAAGATGCAGAAGAAGAAGAAGAATATAAAGAAGACGAAGGGGAAAAACAAGTGAAGAAGAAGAAGAGGATGAAGAGATGGATTTGTCATTAAGGATTAGGTTTTAGGGATTAGGGATTAGATATTAGTGTTTAAAGATTAAGGATTAGAGAATATGAGTTAACAACTAGTATTAGGGTTTAAGAATTAAGGATTAGGTATTAAAGAGTATGGATTAAGGAAATGTAATAATGATTAGGGATTAAGGTTTAAGAATTAAAAATTAAGAATTAGGGATTAGGAATGAGAGATAAGAGATTATAGATTAGAGATTAAGGATTAGGGATTATGAATTAAGGGTGGAGTAGGGATTAGGGATTAGGGATTAGGGATTAGAGATTAGGGATTTAGAAGGGATGGATTAGGCATTATTGATTTTGGGATAAGAGGTTAGGGAGCGAGGGATTAAGGAGTAGGGATTGGAGAACAAGGATTAAGTATTATGAAGAAGAAAGAGAAGAACAAGAAAAAATAGAAGAACATGGAGGAGAAGAAGAAGAAGAAGAAGAAAAGGAAGAAAATGAATAAGAACAAGAAGAAGATGAAGACGAAGAAGAAGAAGAGAAGAAGAGGAACATGAATAAGAAGAGGAAGAATAAGAAGAACAAGAAAATGAGGAAGAAGAGAAAGAGAAGAAGCTAAAGAAGAAGAAAAAGAATAAGATGAAGAAGAAGAAGAAGAAAGAGAAAATGAAGAGGAAAAAGAAGAAGAATAAAAGAAAGGGAAGAAGAAGAAGATGAAGAAGAAGAAGAAGGAGAAGAAGCAGAGGAAGATGAAGAGGAAAAATAATAACCAGAAGAAGAAGCAGACAAAGATGAAGAAGCAAAAAAGGAAGAAGAAAATGAATAGAAGAAGAAAAGTTGATGAAGAAGAAGAAGAAAAAAAAATAAGAAGAAGAAGAAGAAGAAGCAAAAGAAGAAGAAAGAGAAAATGAAGAGGAAGAAGAAGAAAAAGAAAAGAAAGAGAAGAAGAATAAGATAATGAAGAAGAAAAAGAAGAAGTAGAGGAAGATGAAGGGGGAAAATAATAACAAGAAGAAGCAGAGGAAGATGAAGAAGCAAAAAAAAGAAGAAAAAGAATAAAAGAAGAAAAGTTGATGAAGAAGAAGAAGAAAAAATATTAATAAGAAGAAGAAGAAAAAGAAGTAGAAGAGGAAGAAGAGGCAGAAGAAGAAGAAGGAGAAGAACACGAAGAAGAAATGGCAGAAGAAGAAGAAGAAGAAGAACAAGAAGGAGAAGGAGGAGGAGGAGAAGAAGAAGAAGAATAACAAGTAAAGGAAGAAGAAGAGGAAGAAGAAGAAGAAGAAGAAGAAGAAAAAGAAGAAGAAGAAGAAGATGAAAAGGAAGAAGAAGAAGAAGAAAACGAAGAAGAAGAAGAAGAAGAAAAAGAAGGGTAAGATGTGGAAGAATAGGAAAAAGAAGAAAAAAAAGAAGTGTAAGGTGTGGAAGAATAGGAAAAAAAGAAGAAAAAGATAAGGAAGAAGAAGAAGAAGAAGGAGAAGAAGAAGAAGAAAAATGAGGAAATAGAAGAAGAAGAAGAAGTAGGTGAAGAAGAGGAAGAAGTGATGGATATTTGATTTGGGATAAGGAATTATGGATTAGGGATTAGGGTTTAGAATTGAAGGAATAAAGGATAAAGCATTAACTATCAGGGAATATGAGATAAAGATTAAGGAGAGAGGGATTAAGGATTAGGGATTTGGAAGTAAGCAATTATGGATTAGGGTTTATAGATTAGGTATTTGGGATTAGGAAGTAGGGATTAAGGAATATGTAATAAAGATTAGGAATTAATGATTAGAAATTTGGGATTAAGGATTATAGATGAATGGTTTACTTGTTAAGAATTAGAGATTAAAGGTTAAGAATTAACTAATTAATTATTAAGGATTAGGGATTAGAGATTATGAATTTAGGATTAGAGAATAGGAATTGGAGAATAAGAGTTAGGGATTAAAGATTGGACATTGAGTATGTAAGATTCAGGATTAGAGATTAAGAATTAGAGATTAAGAGATTAGGATTAGCATTTGAGATTAAGGATTAAGAAATAAAGATTAGGGATTAGTGATTAAAGATTAGAGATTAGGGATTATGGTTTAGAGATTAAAGATTTTGGATTAGAGATTAAGGGTTAGGGACTATGGATTAGGGATAGAGATTAGAGATTAGAGATTAAGGATTAAGGATAAAGTATTAAGGATTAAGAATTAAAAATTATGGATTAGAGATTGGGGATTAAGATTTAGAGATTAGGAAAGAGAGGATAGAGATTAAGGATTATGGATTATGGATTAGGGATTAAGGATGGATTATAGATTCAGGATGAAGGGAGTAGTGATTAGAGATTAGAGATTTGGGATTAAGAATTATGAGATTAATCACTAAGGATTAGCGATTAGAGATTAGGCACCCAAGATTAGAGATTAAGGATTAAAAATGAAAGATTAGGGATATAAATTTTAAGATTAATGAATAGGGATTAAAGATTAAGGGACTAGGGTAAGGATTAGAGACTTGGGATTAGGGTTTAGGGATTAATGATTAATGATCTGGGATTAAAGATTAGAGATTAGTAATTAAGGATTATAGATTAAGGATTTGGGATTAGAGATTACAGTTTAGGGAGTAGGAAGAAAGAAGAATGAAGAAGAAGGAAGAAAGAAGAAGGAAGAAAGAAGAAGGAAGATGTAGAAGAAAGAAGGAAGAAAGAAGAAGAGGAAGAATAATGAAGAAAGAAGAAATATAAAGGAAGAAGAAAGAAGGAAGCAGGATGGAGGTAGGAAGAAGGAAGAAGGAAGAAGAATGAAGAAAGTAGAAAGAAGAAAGAAGAAAGAAGGAAGAAGAAGAAGAAGTAAAAATAGAGGAAGAAGAATAATAAGAGAGGAAGATGAAAGAGAAGAAGAACAATAATAGGTTGAAGATGATGAGGAAGAAGAAGAAGAAGAAGAGGAAGAAGAAGAAGAAGAAGAAGAAGAAGAAGAAAAGGAAGAAGAAGAAGAAGAAGAAGAAGAAGAGGAAGAAGAAGAAGAAGAAGAGGAAGACGAAGAAGAGGAAGAGGAAGATGAGGAAGAAGAGGAAGAATAAGAAGAAGAAGAAGAAAATAAGAAAGAAGAAGAAGAAGAAGAGGAAGAAGAAGAGAAAGAAGAAGTGGAAGAAAAAGAAGAAGAGGATGAAGAGATGGATTAAGGATTAGGGATTAGGGGTTTTGTATTAAGGATTAAGGAAGGAGGGATTAGGGATTAGATGTTAAGGATTGAGGATTAGATATTAAGGAATATGCATTGCCAACAGGGTATTAAGGTTTGAGGATTAAGAGTTAGGGATTAGAGAGAACGGGTTGAGGAAAAGTAATAAGGATTCAGGATTAAGGATTAAGAATTAGGGACTAGAGATGAAGGAATTAATGATTTGGGATTAGGGTTTTAGCATTATGGCATTAATTACAAAGGATTATGATATAGTGATTTAGGATTAGGGATTATAGATTAGAGAATAAAAATTAATAATTAAGGATTAATGATTAGTGGTTAGGAATTCAAGACTCAGGACAAAAAGTTAAAGCTTACATATTAAATGATTATAATTTGGAATAAGGTTTAGGGATTAGGAATTCAGGGTTAATGATTAGGGATTAGGGACTAAGGATTGGGGATGAGAGATTAGAGATTAAGGATTAAGGATAAAGAATTAAAGATTAGGATTAAAAATTAGGGATTAAGAATTAGATATTAGGGATGAGATATTAGAGATTAAGGATTAGGGATTAACAATTAGAGATTCGTGATTGGGATTAGGAATTAGGGATTTGGAATGGATGGATTAGGAATTATAGATTTAGGGATAAGAGATTGGGGTGGGATGGAATTAGGAGTAGGGATTAGGGAATGGGGATTAAGGATTACAAAAAATAGGAGAAGAAGAAGTTAATGATGAAGAAAAAGAAGAACAAGGAGAAGAAAAAAGAAGAAAGATAAGAAAAAGAGGAAAAAGAAGAAGAAGAAGAAGAAGAAGAAAACGATAAAAAGAATAAGAACAAGAAGAAGCCAAAGAAGAAGAAGAAGAAGAAGAGGAGGAAGATGACGATGAAGGGGGAGAAAAAGAACAAGAAGAAAAAGAGGAACAAGAAGAAGAAGAAGAAAAAGAAGAAGAGGAAGAAGAAGAAGAAGAAGAAAAGGAAGAAGAAAAAGAAGAAGAAGAAGAAGGAGAATTGTAAAAAGAGGAAGAAGGAGAAGCAGTAGGTGAAGAAGGTGAAGAAGACGAAGATGTTGATGAAGAAGAAGAAAAAAGTAAAGGAAGATAAAGAGGAAGAGGAAGAAGAAGAAGAAGGAGAAGAAGAAGAGGAAATATAAGAAGAAGAAGATGAAGAAGAAGAAAAAGGAGAAGAAAAAAAAGAGAAAGAAAAAGAATAAGAAATTGAAAAGGAAGAAGAAGAAGAAGAAGAAGAAGAAAAAAAAGTAGAGGAAGAAGATGAGTAAGAAGTAGAGGAAGAAGAAGAAGAAGAAGAAGATGAAGATGATGAAGAAAAATCAGAAGAAGAAGAAGAGGAGGAAAAAGAAGAAGAGGAAGACGAAGAAGTAGAAGAAAAAGAAGAAGAGGAAAAAGAGGAAGAAGGAGAAGGGGAAGAGATGAAAACGATGAAGACGAGTAAGAAGATGAAGAAGAGGAAGAAGAAGAAGTGGAAGATGTGAAAGAGGAGGAAGAAGATGATGACGAAGATTAGGAAGAAGAATAAGAAGAAGAAGAAGAAGAAAAAGAAGAGAGAAGAAGAAGCAGAAGAAGTAAAAGAAGAAGAGGAAGAATTGATGGTTTAGGGATTATAGGTTAAGAATTAGGGATTAGAGATTAAGGATTAAGAAATGAAGGATTAGGCATTAGGTGTTAAGGAAAATGGGTTAAAGATTATGGAAAGAGTGATTAGGGATAAGGGATTTAGGAGTTAACAATTAAGGATTAGTGTTTAGGGATTAGGGATTAAGGAATAAGAAATGGGGATTAGGGATTAGGGATTAGGGATGAAGGGATTAATGATTAAGGATTAAAAATTAAGGGATTAATTATCAAGGATAAAGGATTATAGATTAAGAATTTAGGATTAGAAATTAGAGATTAAAGACTAAGGATTAGGGATTAGATATTAGAGAAAAGGGATGTAGGATTAAAGAGTAGACTTTAAAGACTAGAAATTATAGATTAAGGGATTTGGATTTGCATTATAGTTTAAGGATTAGAGATTAAAGATTTGAGATTAGTGATTAAGGATTAGGAATTTCATATTAGAGATTATGAATAGGATTTTTGGATTATAGATTTGGGATTAAGGATTAGGTATTAGAGATTAGAGTTTAAGGATCAGAGACTAGGGATTAGAGGTTATTAAAGATTTAGGAATAGAAATTAGGGATTAGGGATTAAGAATTAGGGATTAAGGATTGAGATTAAGGATTAGGGATTAGGTGATAGGGATGAGAAATTAAAGATTAAAGATTTGGGATTAAGGATTACAAAATAAGGATTTGGAATTAGAGATTAGTGATTATATCTTAGGGATTAAGGATTAGGGATTACGAATTAAGTATATATTAAGGATTACAGATTAGATATTAAGGATTGTGGATTAAAAATTGTAGATTAAAAATTAGGGATTAGGTATTAGAGAATAGAGTTTAAAGATTAGAGATTTGGGATTAGAGATTAGAGATTAAAGATTAAGGATTAGAGAATAGGGATGGATTATAGATTAAGGATTAGGGATCAAGCAGAAGGAAGAAGGAAGATTAAGAAGAAGGAAGAAAGAAGGAAAAAGAAGAAGAAAGAAAGAAAAAAAAGAAGAGGGAGAAGAAGAGGAAGAATAAAGAAGAAAGAAGAAAGAAGAACGAAGAAGGAAGGAGGTAGGGTGAAGAAAGAAGGAAGAAGGAAGAAGAAAGAAGAACAAAGGAAGATGAAGAAGAAGAAGAAGAAGAAGTAGAAGAGGAATATGATAAGGAAGAAGAATAACAAGAAAAGAAGAAGAATAAAAAGAAAATGAGGAGAAGGAAGAAGAAAATGTAGAAGAAGAAGAACAAGAATAAGAAAAGGAAGAAGAAGAAGAAGAAGAAGAGGAAGATGAAGAAGAAGAAGAAGAAGAAGAAGAAGAGGAAGATGAAGAAGAAGAAGAAGAAAAAGAGGAAAAGGAAGATTAGAAAGAGGAGGAAGAAGAAGAAGAAGAAAATAAGGAGGAAGAAGAAAAAGAATAGGAAGAAAAAGAAGAAGATGAAGAAGAAGTAGAATAAGAAGAAGAAGTGGACGAAGAGATGGATTAGGTATTAAGGATTAGAGTTTAGGGATTAGAGATTAAGGAAGGAGGATTAGGGAATAGATATTTTTAATTAATGATTAGGGATTAGAGAATATGGATTAGCAATTACATATTCAGGTTTAGGGATTAAAGAGTATGGATTAAGGAAAAATAATAAGTATTAAGAATTAAGGATTAGGAATTAAGGAGAAGGAAGAAAGAAGAAGAAGAAAAAAAAAAGAAGGAAGAACAAAGAAAGAAGAAAAAGAAGAGGGAGAAGAAGAGGAAGAATAAAGCAGAAACAGGAAAGAAGAATGAAAAAGGAAGGAGGTTGGGTGAAGTAGGAAGTAAGAAGGAAGAGGAAAGAAGAACAATGGAAGATGCAGAAGAAGAAGAAGAAGAAGAAGAAGAAGAGGAAAATGATGAGGAAGAAGAATAGAAAGAAGATGAGGAGGAAGAAGAAGAAAATGTAGAAGAAGAAGAAGAAGGATAATAGGAAGAAGAAGAAGAAGAAGAAGAAGAGGAAGAGGAAGATGAAGAAGAACAAGAAGAGGAAAAGGAAGATGAGGAAGAGGAGGAAGAAGAAGAAGAAGAATAAGAAAATGAGGAAGAAGAAGAAGAAGAAGAATAGGAAGAAAAAGGAGAAGAAGAGGAAGAAAAATTGGAACAAGAAGAAGAAGAGGATGAAGAGATGGATTAGGGATTCAGGATTAGAGTTTAGGGATTAAGAATTAACGATTGGGGATTAGGGATTAGATATTTAGAATTAATGATTAGGGATTAGAGAATATGGATTAGTAACTAGGTATTCTGGTTTAGGGATTAAGGATTAGAGATTAAAGAGTATGGATTAAGAAAAAATAATAAGCATTAGGAATTAAGGTTTAAGAATTATAGATTAAGGAATAAGTATTAGGGATTTGGAATGAGAGATTAAGGATTAAAGGTTAGAGACTAAGGATTGGGGATTATTGATTACGGATGCATTAGGGGTTATGGTTCAGGGACTAGCGATTAGAGATAAGGGATTTGGGATTTGGAAGGGATGGATAAGGCAATATTGATTTAGGGATGAGAGATTAAGGAGGGAGCGATTATAGACCAGGGATTATGGAGTAGGGATTAAGGATTATGAAGGAGAAAAAGAATAAATTTAAGAAAAAGAAGTAAAAGAACAAGGAGAAGAAGAAGAAGAAGAGGAAGAAAAGGATGAAAATGAATAAGAACAAGAAGATGATGAAGAAGAAGAAGAAAAAGAAGAAGTAGAGGAACATAAGGAAGAAGATGAAGAAGATGAACAACAAGAATATGAGGAAGAAGAAGAAGATAAGAACAAGAAGAAGAAAAAGAAAAAGAAAATGAAGAGGAAGAAGAAGAAGAAGAAAAAGAAGAGGAGGAAGAAGAAGAAGAAGAAAAAGAAGAAGAAGAACAATAAGAAAGAGAAGAGGAAGAAGAAGGCAAAGAAGTTGAAGAAGAAGAAGATGAAGAAGAAGAAGAAGAAGTAGAGGAAGGTGAAGAGGAAAAATAAGAAGAAGAAGAAGTAGAGGAAGATGAAGAAGAAAAACAAGAATAACAAGAAGAAGAGGAGAAGAAAAAGTTGAAGAAGAAGAAGAAATAAAAGTAGTAGAAGAAGAAGATGATGAAGAAGAAGAAGTCGATGAGTAAGAAGAAGTCGATGAGTAAGAAGAAGAAGAAGAAGAAGAAGAGAAAGAAGAAGAAAAAGAAGAAGTAGAAGAAGAAGAAGAAGAAGAAGAAGAAGAAGGAGGAGGAGGAGAAGAAGAAAGAGAAGAAGAAGAAAGAGAAGAAGAAGAAGAAGATGATGAAGAAGAAGAAGAATAGAAGAGGAGGAAGAATAAGAACTAGAAGGAAAAGAAGAATAAGAAAAAGAAGAATAAGAAAAAGAAGAAGAAGAAGAAGAAGAACAATTAAAGGAAGAAGAATAAGAAGAAGAAGAAGAAGAAAAGAAAGAGGAAGAAGAAGAAGATAAAGAAGAAGAAGAGGGAGAAGAAGAAGAAGAAGAAGAAGAAGCAGAAGAGGAAGAAAAAAAGAGGAAGAAGAGGAAGTCAAAGATGAGGAAGAAGAAGAAGAAGAGAAGAAGAAGAAGAAGAAGAAAAAGAGGAGGAAGAAGAAGAAGAACAAGAGGAAGAAGAGATGGAAAGAGAATAGGGATCAGGTGTTAGGGATTATGGTTTATAGATTAAGGAAAAAAGGTTTAGGCATTGAGTATCAGGGAACACGGGATAAAGATTAAGAATCGAAGGATTAGAGGATTAATGATTATTGATTTTTGAGTTAACAGTTAGGGATTAGGGTTTATAGATTAGGAATTAATGATTAAGGAGTAGGGATTAGGGAATAAGGATTAAGAATTAAGGATTAGGGATTAGAGATTAAGGATTAAAGATTACAGATGAAGAATCTGATGATTAAGGAGTAGAGATTGAGGATTAAGAGTTAAAGGATTCATTCTTAAGGATTAGGGATAAGAGATTAAGAATCTAGGATTTGGGCTTAAGACTTAGAGAATAGGGATTACAGATTAAGGATTAGAGATTAGAGATTAAGGATGCAGGATTAGGGACTAGGAATTAGAGATTATGGGATTAGGATTAGCAATAAAGATTAAGGATCAGGGATTAATGATTAAAGATTAGGAATTAGAGGTTAGGGATTAGGGATTAAAGATTTGGGATTATGGATTAGGGATTAGAGACCACAGATTAAGGTTTAGATATTAGAGATTAAGGATTAGGGATTAAAAATTAGGGATTAGAGATTAAGGATTAGAGATTAGTTATTAGGGATGAGAGATAAGGGATTACAGATTATAGATTAGGGATTATGGATGGATTAGGGATTAAGAATTAGATATTAAGGATTAAAGATTAAAAATTAGGGATTGGGGATTAAAGAATTATGTGGGATGGATTAAGAATTATAGAACTAAAATAAGAGATTAGAGAGGGATGGATTAAGGAGTAAGGATGAAGGATTAAGGATTAAGGATTACGCAAAACAAGGAGAAGAGGAGGAAGATAAAGAAGAAGAAGAAGAAGAATAAGGAGCGGAAGAAGAAGACAAAGAAGAAGAAGAAGAAAAAAAGAATAAGAACAAGGAAAAGGCAAAGTTGAAGAACATGAAGAAGAAAAAGAAGAAGAAAAGGAAGATAAGGAACAAGAGGAAGAAGAAGAACAAGAAGAAAATAAGGAAGAAGAAGAAGAAGAAGAATAAGAAGAAGAAAAAGAAAAAGAAGAGGAAGAGGAAGAAATAGGAGCAAAAGAAGGAGAAGAAGAAGAAGGAGAGGTGTAAGAAGAAGAAGAAGAAGAGGAAGAAGGTGAAGAAGGTGAAGAAGAAGAAAAAAAAGAAGTAAAGGAAGATGAAGGGGGAGAAGAAGAAGAACAACAACAAGAAGAAGAAAAAGAAGAGAAGATGAAGAAAAAAAATAGAAGAAGAAGAAGACGAAGAAGAAAAAGAGGAAGAAGAAGAAGTAGAAGAAGAAAAGAAGAGGAAGAAAAAGAAGTAGAAATGACAGAAGAAGGCGAAGAAGAAGAAGGAGAAAAAGAAGAAGATGATGATAATGATGACGAAGAAGAAGAACAAGTAGAGGAAGAAGAAGAGAAAGAAGTAGAAGAACAAGAATAAGAAAAGCAAGGATAAAAAGAAGAAGAAGAAGAGGAAGTATAAGAAGATGTAGAAGACGGCAAAGAAGAGGAAGGAGAAGAAGAAGAAGAAGAAGAGGATGAAGAATCGTAAGAAGAAGAAAAAGAAGAAGAAGAAGAAAAGGAAGAAGAAGAAGAAGAAAAAGAAGTTGAAAATAAGAAAGAAGAAGAAGCAAAAGAGGAGGAAGAGGAGGATGAAGATGAGGAGTAAAAAGAAGAAGAAGAGGAAGAAGAAGAGATAAAAGAAGAGGAGGAAGAAGAAGAAGAAGAAGTAGAAGTAGAAGAAGAGGAAGAAATGACATATTAGGGTTAAGGATCAGGGGTTAGGGATTAGAAATAGGGATTAAGTGTTGAAAAAATACGAATTAAGTGTCAAGGAATATGGTTTAAGATTAAGGAGGTAGGGATTAGTGATTAGGGATTTGGAATTTAGTAATTAGGGATTAGGGATAAAGGTTTAAAGAGTAGGGATTAGGGAATAAGAAATAGTGAGATATGATTAGATATTAGAGTTTAAGGATTAGGGATTAGGGACTATGGATGTAGGGATTAGTGAATAAGGATTAGAATTTAAGATTTAAAATTTAAGGGATTAAGGATTAGGTGTTGAGGATTAAGCGTTAGGGATTAGGGGGTATGCATTAGGGAACAAAGGTTGAAAATAAGAGTAAGAGAGTTTAGTTATTAGGGTTCTGGGTGTTAGCATTTAGGGATTAAAGATTAAGGATTAAGGAGTAGGGATTAGGGAATAAGTAATAAAGATTTGAAATTAAAAATTAGGGATTAAGGATTAAGAATTAGGAATGAAGGGATGAATCAATAAGGATTAAAATTTAAGAGATTAATTATTAAGGATTACAGATTAGAGATTAGAGATTAGAGATTTAAGATTAAATATTAGAGATTAAGGAATAGAGATTATGGATTAGAGATTAAAGATTAAGGATGCAGGATTAAGGATTAGACAATAGAGATTATGGATTAGAGATTAAAGGATTAAGATTAGCAATAGAGATTAAATATTAAGATATTAAGAATTAATGGCTAGTGATTAAGGATTAGCGATTAGGTATTGTGAATTAGAGATCAGGTATTAGGTTTATGGATTATAGATTATGGATTATGGATAAAGTATTAAAGATTAGAGTTTAGGGATTAGTGATTAGGGATTAGAGGTTAGGGATTAAAGATTAAGGGTTGAAAATTAGGGATGGATTATTCAGTGGGGATTAAGGATTTGTGATTAAAGATTAGGTATTAGGGGTTAGGGAAAAGTAAGAAGGAGAAGGAGAAGAGTAAGAAGAAGAAGACGAATACGAAGAAGGTGAAAAAGTAGAAGAAGAAGAAGAAAAAGAAGATCAAGATGAAGAAGAAGATGGGGAAGATAAATAAGAAGAAGAAGAAGAAAATGAACAAGAAGAGCAGAAGAAGAGGAAGAAGAAGAAGAAGAAGAAGACGAAGAAGAAATAGAGGAGGAAGAAGTAGAAGAATAAGGAGTAGAAGAAGAAGAAAAAGAGGAGAAGAAGAAGAAGAAGAAAAAGAAGAAGAAGAAGAGGAAGAGAAAAAGAAGAAGAGGAAAATGAAGAAAAAAGGGGAAGAAGGAGAAGTAGAAGAAGAAGAAGAAGAAGAAGAAGTGGATGAAGAAGAGGAAAAAGAAGAAGATGAAGGAAAAGAAAAAGAGGAAGAAGAAGAAGAAGAAGAAAAGGAAAAGAAGAAGAAGAAGAAGAAGAGGAAGAGTACAAAGAAGAAGAAGACCAAGATGAGGAAGAAGAAGAAGAAGAGGAAGAAGAAGAAGAAGACATGGAAGAAAAGGAAGAAGAGATGGATTAAGGATTATGGATCAGGGGTTAGAGGCTAGGTACTCTGGATTAAGGACTAAAGGTTTAGGGATTATGTATCATGAAATAAGGATTAAATATTAGGGAAGGAGGGATTACAGATTAAGGATTTGAGTGTTAACAATTTAAAAATTAGGATATATATGTATTAAAAATTAGGGATTAGGGAGTAGAGATTTGGGAATAAGTAATATTGATTTGGGATTAGGTGTTTAGTATCAAAGATTAGGAATTAGGGATTAAGTTTGTAGGGATTAATGATTAGAGATTAGAGATTAGAGATTAGAGATTAAGAATTAAGGGATTTATTATTAAATATTATGCATTAGAGATGAAGGATTTAGGATTAGGGATTAGGTATTGAAGAATAGGGTTTAGGGATTAGAAATTAGAGATTAGAGATGTCGGATTCAGTATTAAAGATTAGGGATTTGGGATTAGTGATTAAGGACTAGTGATTAATGATTAAGGATTAGGGACTAAGGATTAGGGATTATAGATTAGGGATTATGGATTATAGATTAAGGATTATGGATTAGGGATTTGGTATTAAAGATTAGAGTTAAGGGGTTAGAGATTAAGGATTAGAGGACAGTGAATAAACATAAAGGATTGGAGATTTGGGAAGGATTAGGGATTAAAGATTAAGGATTAGGGAGAAGGAAGAAAGAAGATGGAAAGAAAAAAGAAGAATAAGAAGAAAACTAAGAGAAAGAACAAGAGGAAGAATAAAGATGAAGAAAGAAGAAAGAAGAAAGAAAGGGAAAGGAATAAGGAAGGAAGAAGGAAGAAGAAAAAAGAAAGAAGAAAGAAGAAAGAAAAAAGAAAGAAGAAGAAGAAGAAGGAGAAATAAAAAAGAAAGAAGAGGAGGCAAAAGAGGTGAAGGGGAATGAGAAGGAGAAGGAGATTGAGAAGGATATGGAGAAGGACAAGGAGAAGGAGTAAGAGAAGGAATAGAAGAAGGAGAAGCGGAAGGAGAAGGAGGAGAAGAAAGACAAAGAGAAAGGGAAGGAGAAGAAGAGTGAAGAGAAGAAGAAGAAGGAGAACAAGAAGAAGAAGAAGAAGGAATTGAAGAAGAAGTGGAACTAGAAGAAGAAGTGGATGAAGAAGAGGAATAAAAAGAACAAAAAAAGGAGCAGAAGAAGAAAAGAAGGAACAACAAGAAAAAGAAGAAGTGGATGAAGAAGACGAATAAAAAGAACAAAAAAAGAAGGAGAAGAAGGAAGAAGAAGAAAAGAAAGAGTAACAAGAGGAGGAGGAGGAAGAAGAAGAAGAAGAGGAAGATGATGAAGAAGAAGGAGAAGAACAAAAAAAAGAAGGGGAAGAGGAAGAAGAAGAAGAAAAAGAAGAAGAGGAAAAAAAAGAGGAGGAAGATGATGAAGAAGAGGAAGAAGAAGAAGAAGAAGAGGAAGAAGAAAAAGAAGAAGACGAGGAAGATGAAGAGGAAGAAAAAAAGAAGAATAAGAAGAAAAGTTGGATTAGGGAATTGGAATTAGGGGTTAGGGATTAAAGACTAGAGATTAGGGAACGAAGGATTAGGGATTAGGTATTAGGGAATACGGATTAAAAATTAGGAAGGGAGGGATTAAGAATTAGGGATTAGTGATTAGGGATTTGAGGGTTAGTAATTAAGGACTAGGGTTTTGGGATTAAGGATTAGGGATTAGGGAATAGAGATTAGGGAATAGTAACAGGGATTAGGGATTAGGAATTAAGGATTATGGATTAGGGACTGTGGATTAAAGATCAATAATAAAGGGATTAATGATTAGTGATTAAAGATTAGGGATTAAGAATTAAGGGATTAATTATTAAGGATTAGGTATTATAGATTTAGGATTTAGGATTAGGGATTGAAGATTAGCAAAAAGTAATTTAGGATTAGAGATTACAGATTAGAGATTTGGGATGTTGGATTTAGGATTAGAGAATAAAATTTGAGATTTGAGATTAAGGGATTAGGATAAGCGTTAGGGATTAGGGATTAGGGACTAAGGATTTTGGATTAGTGATTAAGGGTTAAGGATAATGGATTAGAGATTAGAGATTAAGTATTATGGATTATAGACTAGGGATTAGCAATTAGGTATTATGGATTATCGTTTAAGGAGTAGAGATTAGGGATTGGAGGTTAGGGATTAAATTTTAAGGATTGGAGATTTGGGATGGATTAGTGATTATGGATTAAATGTTAGGGATTAGGGAGTAGGAAAAAGATAAAAAGAAGAAAAAGAGTAGGAAGAAGAAGGGGAAAACGAAGAATAAGAAACAAAAGAAGAGGAAGAATGAAATTAAACGAAGAAGTAAGAAGGAAGAAGGAGGAAAGGAGAAGAAAGAAGGAAGGAAGAATGAAAAAGGAAGAAGAAAGAAGAAAGAAGAAAGAAGTTAGAAGGAAGAAAAAAGAGGAGGAAGTAGAAGAAGCAGAAGGGAAAGCAGAAAGAGGAGGAGGAATGAGAGGAGATGGAGAAAGAGAAGGAGATGGAGAAGGAGAAAGAGAAGGAGAAGGAGGAGTTGGAGAAGTAGAAGCAGAAAGAGAATGAGAAGAAGAAAGACAAAGAAAGAAGAAAGAGAAGAAGAAGAAGAAGTGGAAGGAGAAGAATATATAGAAGAAGAAGGAGAAGAAGTAGATGAAGAAGAAGAAGTGGAAGAAGAAGAGGAATAAGAAGAATAAGAAAAGAAGAAGGAGAAGTAGAAGTTGAGGAAGAAGAAGAAGGGGAAGAAGAGAAAGAAGAAGAAGAAGAAGAGGAAGATGAAGAAGAAAAAGAAAAAGAGAGGAAGAGGAAGAAGAAGAAGACAAAGAAGAAGTGGAAGAGGAAGACGAAGAAGAAGAGGAAGATGAGGAAGAAGTGGAATAAGAAGAAGGATAAAGAATTATCAATTAGAGATTAGGGATTTAGGATTAAAGATTAAGGATTAAGGAATAAAATTTAGGGATTTGGGATTAACGATTAGAGATTTTTGTTAGGATTTATGATTAGAGGTTAGTGATTAGAGATTAAGGGATTAGGATAAGCATTAGGGATTAGGGATTAATGACTTTGGATTAGTGATTAAGGATTAGAGATTAAAAATTAGAAATTAGAGATTATGGATTATAGATTATATATTAGGGATTAAGGGTTTGGGATTACGAATTAGAGATTAGTGTTTAGGGATTAGAGATTAAGAGTTAAAGGTTGCAGATTAAAGATTATGGGTTGGATAATTGCAATTGATTAACGATTAGGGATTAATGATTAGTGATTACGAATTAGGGAGACGAAAGAAGGAAGAAGGGAGAGGGGAGAAAGAAGAAGGAAGAAAGAAGAAGATGAAGAGGAGGAAGAAGAGGAGGAAAAAGAAGAAGAAGAAGAGGAAGAAGAGGAAGAAGAGGAAGAAGAATACGGAAGAAGGAAAAAGAAAGAAGGAAGAAGGAAGAAGGAAGGAGGAAGGAAGATGGAAGAAAGAAGGAAGAAGAAACAAGAAAAAGGAGAGAAGAAAGGAGAAAGAAGAAAGAAGGAAGAAGAAAAATATGAAGAAGAAGAAGAAGAAGGAGAAGTAGGACAAGGAGAAGGTAGGAAAGAAGGAGAATGAGAAGGAGAAAGAGAAGGAGAAGGAGTAAGAGAAGGAGATGGAGAAGGAGAAGGAGAAGGAGAAGGAGAAGGAGAAGGTGAAGGAGAAGAAGAAGGTGAAGGAGAAGGAGAAAGAAAAAAGGAGGAGAGGAAGAAAGAGTAGGAGAAGAAGAAGTAGAAGAAGAAGAAGAAGAAGAAGAAGAAGAAATAAAAGAAGAAGAAGAAGAAAAAGAAGAAGAAGAAGAAGAAGAAGAAGAAAAGGAATAAGAATAATAAGAAAAGAGGTAAAAAGAGAAGAAATAGAGGAAGAGGAAGATGAAGAATAAAAAGTAAAGGAAAAAGAAGGGGAAGAAAAGAAGAAGATGAAAAAGAAGAAGAAGAAAAAAGAAGAGGAAGAAGAATGAGAAGAAGAAGAAGAGGAAGAAGAAGAAGAAGAAGAGGAGGAAGATGAGGAGGTAGAAGAAGAAGAAGAGAATTAGGAAGTATAAGAAGAGGAAGAAGAAGACAAAGAAAAAGAAGGAGAAGAGGATGAAGAGATGCATTAAGGATTAGGAATTAGGGCTTAAGGATTAGAGTTTAGGCATTAAAGATGGAGGGATTAGGGATTAAGAAATACAGATTATTAATTAAGGGGGTGAGATTAAGGTTTAGAGATTATGGATTAGAGATTATGGAGGGAGAGATTAGGTATTAGGTATTAAGAGTTAATAATTATGGATTATGATTTAGAGATTCAGGATTATGGACTAGAGAGTAGAGTTTATGAAATAAGGAATAAGAATTATGGATTAAGGATTATGGATGACAGCATTAATGATTAAGGATTAGGGAATAAAGATAAACGATTAAGAGATTAATTATTAAAGATTAGGGATTACATATTACGAAATAAGGACTACAGATTAGAGACTAGTGATTAGGGATTCTAGATTAAGGATTAGGTTTTAGAGATTAGGGATTAAGGATTAGAGAATAAATGATTCGTATTAAGATTAGGGATTAGAGATTAAGAATTAGGAATTAGGTATTAGGGATTAGTTATTAAGGATTAGGGATTAGAGACTAAGGATTAGGATTTATAGATTAGGGATTAGCGATTAGATAAAAAGGATTAAAGATTAAAGATTAGGTATTATGGATTAAAGGATTAAGGATTAAGGAGGGAGGGATTAGGTTTTAGGTATTAAGCATTCAGGATTAAGGATTAGGGATTATGGATTAGTAATTAGGAATTACGGTTTAAGGATTTAGGATTGTAAATTAGAGAGTAAGGATTAGGGAATAAGTAGTAGGAATTAGGGATTAGGGATGAAAGGATTAATGAATAAGAATTAGGGATTAGGGACTACAGATTAAGGGATTAATTATTAAAGTTTAAGGATTATGGATTAGAGATTATGGATAAAGAAATAGGGATTTAGAATTAGAGATTAGTGATTAAGGATTCTGGATTAAGGATTGGGTATTAAAGGTTAGGGGTTAGGGATTAAAGAATAAGAGATTGGTATTAAGACTAAGGATTAGAGATTAAAGATTTGGGATTATGGATTAATAATTATGGTTTAGAGATTAGAGAATATATTAGAAATTGGGGATTAGGGATTATGGGTTATTGATTACGGGTTAGGGATTACGAATTAGGGATAAGCGATTTGGGATAAGGAAGAAAGGAGAAGAAGGAAAAGGAAAAAGATTTCTAAGAGTTTTTTCACGGGTCCTCAAGAGAGTACTTTTCCAATAAAAAAAATAAAAAAAGAAAATGAAATATAGATAAAATAAATATAAATTAAAATATAAAATAATTAAAATAAAATTTAGATTCTCTATGGATTTCTTTAATTGACTTCTTTAGGTCCTATAAATATCTTTCTATCATTCTTTTGATTTTTTTGAATTCTCGCCCGAGCCAGATTCGAAATACCAAATGCAAATGGGAAAAATAGACTTTTTTTAATTCCTGAGGAAGTACATATCTTACCCATATCTTAAGAAGAAGAAGAAGAAGCGAAAGAAGAAGAGGAAGAACAAAGAACAAGGATAAAAGAAGAAAGAAGAAAGAAGAAGCAAAAAAGAATATGGAATAAGGAAGAAGGAAGAAGGAAGAAGAAAGAAGAAAGAAGAAAGAAGAAAGAAGAAAAAAGAGAGAAGTAGAAAAAAAAGAAGGAGAAGAAAAAGAACAAGAAGAAGGAGAAGGATGAGGAAGACAAGGAGGAGAAGAAGGAGAAAGAGATGGAGAATAAGGAGAAGGAGAGGCAAAACGACATGGAGAAGGAGAAGAAGAAGGAAAAGGAGATGGAGGAGGAGACGATAAAGGATAAGGAGTAAAAGATGGAGAAGGAGGAGAAAGAGAAAAAGAAGAAGAAGAAGAAGAAGGAGAACAAGAAATAAAAGAATGAGAAGTAGAAGAAATAGAAAGAGAATAAGAAATAAAGTATAAGAAAAAGAAGAAGCAGAAGAAGAAGAAGAAGAAGAAAGAGAAGAAGAAGAGGAGGAAGAAGAACAAGGAAAGAAGAAAATAGAGAAAAGGAAGTGGAAGAAGAAGTGAAGGAAGAGGAAGTAGAGGAAGAAGAAGAAGAAGTCGGAGAAGAATAAGACGAAGAAAAAGAAGAAGAAAAAGAAGATGAAGTGGGATATGATGATGATGAAGAAGAAGAAGAAAAAGAAGAAGATGAGGAGGAATAACAGGATGAGGAAGTTGTGGGAGAAGTAAAAGAAGAAGATGAGGAAGAAAAAGAGGAAGAGGAGGAAAAAGAAGAAAAAGAGGAAAAAAGAAGAAGAAGAAGAATAGGAAGAAGAGATGGATTAAGGATTAAGGATTAAGGGCAAGTTATTATGGATCATAGATTATGGAGGGAGTGATATGGGGTTAAGTATTAGGGGATAGAGATTATCAATTAAGGATTGATGATTCAGGATTAGGGTTTAAGGATTTAGGATTACGGAGTAGGGATTAAGGAATAAGTAATAGGGATTATGGATTAAGGATTAGGGATTAGGGTTAAGGTTTAGAGATGATGAGATTAATGATTAGAGATTGGGGATTAAGAATTAAGTGATTAATTTTTAAAGATTAAGGATTATAGATTAGGGAATAAGGATTAGGGATTAGTGATTTATAATTAGAGATTTTGGATTAAGGACTAGGTATTATAGATTACGGATTAAGGATTGGAGAATAAGGGATTGGTATTAGGATTAGGGATGAGAGATTATAGATTAGGGATTTGTGATTAAGGACTAAGGATTATGGATTAAAGATTAGTGATTAAGCTTTACAGATTAAGGATTAGAGATTAGTGGTTAGGGACTAAAGATTATGGATTAGGTATTAAGGATTAGGGATTAGAGATTAGAGATTATGTGATTAGGACTAAGATTAGATAAGAGATTAGGAATTAGAGGTTAAAGATTATAGATTATGGATTATGAACTAGAGATCAGAGATTAAGGACAAGATATTCTTGATTATAGATTTGGGATTAAGGATTAGGGATTATGAATTATGGATTAAGGTTTAAGGATTAGAGATTAATAATTTGGGATTAGGGATTAATGATGGACTAGAGATTAGGGATTAAGGGTTAGAGAATAAGGATAATAGCTTGAGATTAAGGATTAAGGATTAGTGTTTAATGAAGGATGGATTAGAGATTATAGATTGAGGATCAAGAATTAGAGGTTAGATACAGAGGGATTAACGAGTAGGAATCAGGGAATTGTTATTAACGATTATGAAGAAGAAGAAGGTGAAGAAGAAGAAGAACAAGAAGAACAAGAAGAACAAGGAGAAGATGAAGAAAAAGAAGAAGAAGAAGAATTGGAAGAAGAAGAACAAGAATATGAAGAATAAGAAGGAGAAGGAAGAATAAGAAGACGAAGGAGGAGAAGAAGAAGCTGACGAAAAATAATAGGAAGAAGAAGAGGAAAAAGAAGACGAAGAACAAGAAGAAGTAGAGGAAGAAGATGAATATGAAGAAAAAGAAGAATATGAAGAAAAAGAAGAAGAAGAAGAGAAAGAAGAAGAAGAAGAATAAGAGAAGAAGAAGAAGAAGAAGAAGAGAAGAAGAAAATGATGATGATGAAGGTGAAGACAAACAAAAGAAGAAGAAGAAGAAGAAGATGAAGAAGAAGAAGAAGAAGAAGAAGAAGAAATAGAAGAGGAAGAAGAAAAAGAAGAAGAAGCTGAAGAAGAAAAAGAACGAGTAGAGGAAGAGGAAGAGGAAGAAGAAGAGGAATAAGAAGAATAGGAAGAAGAAGAAAAAAGGAAGAAAAAGAAAAGGTGGAAGAAGAAGAAAAAGGAGAAGAGGAAGATGAGGAAGAAGAGGAAGAAGAAGAAGATGAAGAAGAAACGGAAGAAGAAGAATTGAATGAAGAAGAGGAAGAAGAGATATATTATGGATAAGGTATTAGGCAATGGGGATTAAGGACTAAGGATTAAAGAACAAAGGATTAAGCCTTAGGTAATAAAGAATATGGGTTAAAGATTAGAGGAGGAAGGGTAATGGATTAGGGATTTGGAAGTTAGCAATTAGGGATTGGGTTTAAGGATTAGGGATTAGGGATTAGAGAGCATGGATTAGGGAATAAGTAATAAAGATTACATATTAGGGATTAAGGATTAGAGATGAAAGGGCTAATGATTATGGATTTGACGTTTTGAATTATGAATTGAGGGTAATTATTACTAATTAGGGAATAGAGATTACGAATTTTTGATTGGATATTTTAGATTAGAGAATATGGATTAGGGATAAGGGTTAGGGATTAGAAATTAGAGATTACGGATGTAAGATTCAGGATTAGATATTAGAGTTTAGGACTTAGAGATTAATGGATTATGATTAGCGTTAGAGATTAAGAATTAGGATTAATCATTAAAGATTAGTTATTAAGGATTATGTATAGAGATTAGGGAATAGAAATTAAGAATAAGGATTATGGATTATAGTTTAAGGATTAGGGATTAGGTATTAAGGATTAGAGTTTAAGAGATTAGGGATCAGGGATTCGAAATTAAAGATTAAGGATTAGTAATTAGAGATTAAAGATTAAGGATCAAGGATTAAGGGATATGGATTAAGGATTAAAAATTAGGAATTTGGGATTAAGGATTAGGGATTAAGAAATAATGATTAGAGATTAAGGATTATGGATTATTGACTAATGATGGATTAGGGATTGGTGAGGGATGGATTAGACATTTTCATTTATGGATTAGTGATTAAGGAGGGAGGGATTTATTATGGATTACAGGATAAAGATTAACTATTATGAAGAAGATGGAGAAGAAAAAGGCGATGCAGAAGACGAAGAAGAAGAAGAACAAGGAGAAGAAGAAGAAGAAGAAGAAGAAGAAGAAAAGGAAGAAAAAGAAAAAGAAGAAGAAGAAGAAGATGAAGAGGAAGATGAGGAAGGAATGGAAGAAGAAGAAGAAGAAGATGAAAATGAGGAAGAAGAAGAAGAAGAAGAAAAAGAGGATGAAGAGGAAGATGAAGAATGAATGGAAGAAGAAGAAGAAGAAGATGAAAATGAGGAAGAAGAAGAAGATGAAGAAAAAGAGGAAGAAGAGGAATAGAAAGAAGAAGAAGAAGAAGATATGGAAGAAGAAGAAGAAGAAGTGGAAGAAGAAGGGAAGAAAAAGAAGAAGAATAGGAAGAAGAGATGGATTTGGGATTAGGGATTGAGAGTTAGGGATTAGGGATTAGGGATTAGAGATTAGGGTTTAAGGAATAGGGATTACATATCAGGGAATACGGATTAAAGACTAGAGAGGGAGGGATTAAGGACTAGGGCTTAAGGACAATGAAATAAGTAATAGGGATTAGGGATTATGGATTATGGATTAGGGATAAAGAGATTAATGATTAGATATTAGTGATTAGGAATCAATAATTATGGGATTTATTGATATGGACTAGGGATTAGAGATTAATGATTTAGGATTAGGTGTTAGGGATTAGGTCATAGGGTTTAAAGATTAGAGATTAGAGATAAGAGAAGTCAGATTCAGGATTAGAGATCAGAGATTTGGGATAAGAGATTGAGGGATTAAGATTAGCATTAAAGATAAGAGATTAAGGATTAGGGATTAATGATTATGAATTAGAGAATAGGGATTAAGGATTAGAGATTAAAGATTATGGTTTTTTTATTAAGGATTAGGGATTAGGTATAAAGGATTAGAGTTTACGTATTAGAGATTAAGAATTAGAGGTTTAGGATTAAATATTAAAGAATTAAGATTTGGGATGGATTAGTGATTGCTTATTAAGGATTAGGGATTAAAGAGAAGGAAGAAAGAAGAAGAAGATGAGGAAGAAGAGGAAAAGAAGAAGAATAAGTGGAAGAAGAAGAGAAAGAATAAAGACGAAGGAAGAAGGACGAAAGAAGAAGGATGGAGGAAGGAAGAAGAAAGAAGGGAGAAGAAAAAGGAATGAAGAAAAAAGAAAGATGGAAGCAAAAAGAAGAGCAAGAAGAAAAAGAAGAAGAGGAAGGAGAAGGAAAATGAGAAGGAGGTGGAGGAGGAGAAGAAAGAGAAGAAGAAGGAGAAGGAGAAGGAGAATGAGAAGAAGAAGGAGATGGAGAAAGAGAAGGAGATGTAGAAGGATGAATAAGAGAAGGTAAAGCAAAAAGAGATGGAGATGGAGAAAGTCAAAGAGATGGAGAAAGAAAAGAAAATAGAGAAGGAGAAGGAGAAGAAGAAGAAGAAGAAGAAGAAGTAGAAGAAGAAGAAGTAGAAGAAGAAGAAGAAAAAGAAGAAGAAATAGAAGAAGTAGTTGAAGAAGAAGAAGAAGAAATAGAAGTAGAAGAAATAGAAGAAGTAGCTGAAGGAGAAAAAAAAGTGGAAGAATAAAGGGAATAAGAATAGCAAGAATAAAAGAAAGAGAAGACGAAGATGAAGAAGAGGAAGAAGCGGAAGAAGAAGTTGAGAAGTTTAAGAAGAAAAAGAAGAAGAAGAAGAGAAAGAAGAAGATGACGAGGAGGAAGAAGAAGAAGATGAAGAAGAAGAAGAAGAAGAAGAAGAAGAAGAAGAAAAAGAAGAAGAAGAAGAAGAAGAGCAAGATGAGGAAGAAGAAGAAGAAGAAGAAAAAGAAGAAGAAGAAGAAGAAGAGCAAGATGAGGAAGAAGAAGAAGAAGTAGAACAAGTCAGAGAAGGAAAAGGAGAAAGCGGAGGAGGTGGAGGAGGAGGAGGAGAAGGAGAAGGAGAAGAAGATGGAGAAGGAGAAGGAGAAGGAGAAGTAGAAAATTAAGAGAAGGAGAAGGAGAAGGTGAAAGTTTCGGAGAAGAAGTAGAACGAGAAGGTGATCGAGAAAGAAAAAGAGAGGGTGAAGAAGAAGAAGATGAAGATGAAGAATATAAATTGAAGAAGCAAAGAAGTAAAAGAATAAGCGAATTATGAAAAATAAGAGAAGAAGAAAGAGAAGAAGAAGAAGAAGAAAAGGAAGAAGAAGAAAAGGAAGAAGAAGAAGAAGTAGAAGAATTAAAAATGATGATGATGATGAAGAAGAAGAAGAAAAAGAAGAAATGGAAGAAGAAAAAGAAAAAGAAGAGGAAGATGAGGAAGAAAAGGAAGAAGAAGTAGTAGAAAATGTGGAAGAAGAAGAAGAAGAAGAAGATGAAGAGGAAGAAGAAGAAGAGGAAGAAAAAGAAGAACAAAAAAGAAGAGATGGATTTGGGATTAGGGATTAGGGGTTGGGGATTAGAGATTAGAGATTTGAGATTAAGGAATGAAGGATTAGTGATTAGGTATCAAGGAATATAGATTTAAGATTAAACAGAGAGGAATTAGGGATTAATGATTAAGGATTTGAGGGTTAGTAATAAGGGATTAGGGCTCAAGAATTAGGGATTAGGACTTAAGGATTAGGGAATAACTAATAGGGATTAAAAATTAGGGATTAGGGATGAAAGGATTAATAATTTGGGATTAAAGATTAGGGATTATGAATTAAAGGATTAATTTTTAAGGATTATGGATTAGAGGTTAGGGCTTAAGGATTAGGGAATAGGGATTAAAGATTTAGGATTAGAGATTAGGGTTTCGAGATTAATGGAATAGGATAAGTATTAGAGATTAGGGATTAGGGATTAAGGATTTAGGGTTAATGATAAATGATTAGGAATTAAGGATTTGGTGTTAGAGATTAAAGATTATGGATTATGGATTATATATTAGGGATTAAGGATTAAAGATTAGATATTAAGGATTAGCGTTTAGAGATAAGAGATTATGGATTAGGTATTAGGGAGAAGGAAGAAGGAAGAAAGAAGAAAGAAGGAAAAAGAAGAAGAAGAATAGGAGGAAGAAGAAGAGGAAGAAGAAGAAGAAGAGGAAGGAAGGAGGAAAGAAGAAGGGAGGGAAGAAGGAAGACAGAAGGAGCAAAGAAGGAAGAAGTAAGAAAGAAAAAGAAGGAAGAAAGAAGAAAGAAGAAAGAAGAAAGAAGAAAGAAGGAAGATGGAAGAACTAGAGAGGATCAACGAGGGAGGGATTAGAGATTAAGGAATACGGATTACAAACTACAGAGGGAGAAACTGGAAATTAAAGATTAGGTATTAGAGATTCGGGAGGAAGGGTTTAGGTATTAAGTATTAGGTATTAAGGATTAGGGATTATGATTCATAATTAGGGATTAAGGTTTAAGGATTAATTGTTACATATTTGATAGTAAGGAATAGGGAATTAGTATAAGGATTAAGAAATAAGGATTAGGCATGAAGGGATTATTGATTAAGGTTCAGTGATTAAGAGTTAAGTGATTAATTATTAAAGATTAAGGATTATGGACTAGGGTTTACAAATTAAGGAATAAGGATAACAAATTAGAGATTAGTGATTAGGAATTATGGATTAGGGATTTTGGATGAGAAAGAAAGAAGAAGAACAAGACAAGGCAGAAGAAGAGGAAATAGAAGTAGAAGAAGAAGAAGAATAATAATAATAATAATAATAATAATGAAGAAGAAAGAAGAAAGAAGAAAGACAAAAGAAAGAATAAGGAAGAATAGAGAAGGAAGAAGGAAGGAAAAAGGAAGAATGAAGAAGAAAGAAGGAACAAGAAAGAAGAAAGAAGAAAGAAGAAAGAATGAAGTAGAGGAAGAGGAAGAAGAAGGAGGAGGAGAAAGCGAAGGAGGAGAACAAGAAGAAGGAGAAGGAGAAGGCGATGAAGAATGAGAATGAGAAGGAGAAGGAGAAGGAGATGGAGAAGAAGAAGGAGAAGGAGAAGGAAAAGGAGAAGGAGATGGAGAAGGAGAGTGTGAAAGAGAAAGAGAGGGAGACGAAGAATGAGAAAGAGAAGAAGAAGAACAACAAGAACAAGGAAAAGAAGAATAAGAAGAAGAAGAAGAAGAAGAAGTAGAGCAAGAAATAGAAGAAGAAGAAGGAGGAGGAGGAGGAGGAGGAAAAGAAGAAGGAGGAGAAGAAGAAGAAGAAGAAGAAGAGAAAGAAGAAGAGGAAGAAAAAGAAAAAGAAAAGAAGAAAATGGAGAAAAAGAAGGAGGGGAAGAAGTAGGGGAGGAAGAAGAAGAAGAAGAAAACGAAGAAGAAAAAGAAGAAGAAAAGGAAGATGAAGTGGAAGATGAAGAAGAAGAACAAGAATAAAAAGAATAATATGAAGAAGAAGAAGTAGAAGAAGAAAAATAAGAAGAGGAGAAAGAAGAAGAAGAAGAAGAAGAAGAAGAAGAAAAGGAAGAAGAAGAGGAAGATGAGGAAAAAGAAGAAGAAGAAGAAGAGGAAAAAGACGAAGAGGAGGAAGAAGAAGAAGAGGAGGAGGAAGAAGAAGTAGAAGAGGAAGAAGAGATGGATTAGGATTAAAGATTAGGGGATAGGGATTAAGGATTAAAGAGGGAAGGATATAGGATTAGGTTTTAAGGATTAAGGATTTGGGATTAGGAATTATTTTAAGGATTGGTGATTAAGGTTTAAAGATTAATGATTCAAGATTAGTGAGAAGGAATTAAGGAATAAGTAATATGAATTGGGGATTAATGATTAATGATTAAAGATTAGGGTTAAGGATTAGGGATGAAAGGATTAATGATTAGAGATTAGGGATTAAGGATTAATAGATTAACTATTAAGTATTAAAAATTAAGGATTTAGGATTAGAAATTATAAATTAGGGAAAAAAGATTAGGGATTAAGAATTAGAGGTTAGTGATTAGGGATTTGAGATTTAGATTTTGGATAAGAGATTAGGGATTAGAGATTAAGAATTAGGGATTAAGGATTAAAGATTGGGGATTGGACATTAAGGACTAGGTATTATGGATTGTAGATTAGAGATTAAAGATTAAGGATCAAGTAATACAGATTAGAATTTAAGGATGAGAGATTAAGGATTAGATTAGAGTTTAAGATTTAGGGATTAAAAATTAATAGTGGACTAGAGATTAGGGATTAAGGATAAGAGGGTAGAGATTAGTGATTAAGCTTAAAGATTAGAAATGAAAGATCAAAGATTGAGGCTTAGCAATTAAGGATTATGGATTATTGAATGATGGGTTAAGGATTATAGATTAAGAATTATAGATTAAGGATTAGGGATTAAAAAGAAAAAGAAGTGGAAGAAGAAGAGAAATAAGAAGAAGAAGATGAAAAAGAAGAAGAACTGGAGGAAGAAGAAGAAAAAAGGAAGTAGAAGACGAAGAAGAAGAAGAAGAAGAAAAGGAAGGAGAAGAAGAGGAAGAAGAGGAAGAGAAAGTGGAAGAAGAGGAAGAGGAAGAAGAATAAGAAGAAGAAAAAGAAGAAGAAGAACAAGAAAAGAAGAAGAAGAAGATGAAGAAGAAGAGGAAGAAGAAGAAGAAGAAGAGTAAAAGAAGAAGAAGAAAAAAAAGTAGAAGAAGATGAAGAAGAAAAAAGGAGGAAGAAGAGGAATAAGAAGAAGTAGAAGATGAAGAAGAAGAAGAAGAAGAAAAAGTTCAAGAAGGAAAAGTAGATGGAGAAGAAAAAGAAGAAAAAATAGTAGTAGAAGAAGAAGAGAAAAGGCAAGTAGTAAAAGAAGAACAAGAGGAAGAAAAAGAAGAAGTAGAAGAAGAATAGGAAGAAAAAGAATAAGAAGAGGAAGAAGAAGAAGAAGAAGAAGAAGAAGAAAAAGTAAAAGTAATAGTAGAAGAAGAAGTAGATGAAGAAGAAGAAGAAGGTTAAGAAGAAGAAGACATAGAAAAAGAAGAAGCAAAGGAATAAGAGAAAGAACAAGAAGAAAAAGAAGAAGAAGAAGAGGGCAAGTAAGACAAAGAAGAAGTAGAAGAAGAAGAAGAAGAAGGGAGGACATGGAAGAAGAAGAGGAAGAAGAAGAAGAAGAAGAAGATGATGGTGAAGAAGAGGAAGAGGAAAAGTGGAAGAAGAAGAAGAAAATGAGGAAGGAGTAGAAGAAGAGGAAGATGAGCAAAGAGAGGAAGAAGAAGAAGAAGAAGATAAAGAAGAAGGAGAAGAAGAGGAAGAAGAAGAAACATAAGAGGAAGAAGAAGAGGAAGCAGTAGAAGGAGAAGTGGAAGATGAAGAGGAAAAAAATTAAAAGAAGTTGAGAAAGAAAAAGATGAAGAAGAGGAAGAAGAAGAAGAAGAAGAAGAAGAAGAAGATAAAAAGAAGAAGAGGAAGAAGAAGAAGAAGAAAAAGAAGAAGAGGAATAAGAGAAAGAAGAAGAAGATGATGATGAAGATGAAGAAGAAGAAGAAAAAAGGCAAGACAATGTAGAGGAATAAGAAGAAGAGAAGGAGGATGAAGAAGAAGAGTAAGATGAACAAAGAAGAAGAAGAAGAAGAATAAGAAGAAGAAGTAGTAGTTGTAGGAGAATAAGAAAAAGAAGAAGATAAACTATGGATTGATGGGTGAGGGCTTAGGGATTAGGGATTACGCAATAATGCGGAAAGGATTTTAAATTATTGATTAGGGATTAAAGATCAGGGATTAAAGATTAGGAATTTTGGATTAAGGATTAGAGATTAGGGATAAAGGATAAGTGATTAGGGTTAGGGTTCAAAGAATAATTATGTGGGAGTATAGATTAGGAATAAGGGATTAGGGATTAGGGATTAAAAGTTTAGAATTTTGGATTAAATATTAAAATGGAGATTAGGGATTTGCATTAGGGATTAAGAGATTACGAATTATGTATCAAAGATTAGGGATTAGGAATTAAGCATTATGGATTTGAGATTAAAGATTAGAGATTTAGGATTAGGAATTTAGGACAAAGGATTAGGGTTTAGGCATTAGGGATTAGAGTTTAAATTTTAGTGATTAATGATTAGGGATGGATTAATGATTAAGAACTAAGGATTAGTGATTAAAGGTTAGGGATTTTAAATTACGGATTTTGCATTGGGGATTAGGGAATAGAGATTGGGGAAGGGATTTGGGAGGAAGGCAATAGAGATTACAGATAAGTTATTCTTGAGAGCACGATTAGCAATTAGAGATTAAGGATAAAGAAGAAGAAGCAAAGGAAGAAGAAGAAGTTGAAGGAGAAGAAAAAGAAAGAAAGATGAAGATAGAAAGAAGAATAAAGGTGAAAGTAGAAGAATGTAGAAGGAGAAGGAAGACGAAAGAAGAGAAGAAAAAAGAAATAAGAAAGAAGAAGAAAGAAGGAGAAGAAGAACTTTAAGAAAAAGAAGAAGAAAAAGAAGCTGAAGAAGAAGAGGAGAAAGACAAGAAAAGAAGAAGAAGAAGAAGAAGAAGCAGTAGAAGAAGAAGAAAAGAAGAAGAAAAAGCAGAAGCAGAAGAAGAAGAAGAAGAAGAAGAAGAGAAGAAGAAGAAGAAGAAGAAGCAGAAGGAGAAGAAGAAGAAGATGTAGTGGAAGAGGAAGAAGAAGGAGAAGAAGAAGTATAAGATGAGGAAGAACAAGAAGAAGCAAAGAAGAAGAAGAAGAAGAAGAAAAAGAAGTACAAGAAAAAGAAGAAGAATAAGAAGAATAAGAGAAAAAGAAGAAGAAGAGGAAGAAGAAGAAGAAAAGGAAGAAAAAGAACAAGAAGGAGAAAAAGAAGAGACGAAGAAGAGGAAGAAGAAGAAGAAGTAGATGAAGAAGAAAAAGAAGAAGAAGAAGAAGAAGTGGTAGAAGGAGAAGAAGCAAAGGAAGAAGAAGTAAAAGAAGAATAAGAGGAGGAAGAAGGCAAAGAAGCAGAAGATGTGGAAGAAGAAGAAGAAGAAGAAGAGGACGGTGAAGAAGATGAAGAAGAAGATGAAGAAGTTTCGAAAGAGGAAAAAGAAGAAGAAGAAGAAGAAAATATGGAAGAAAAAGAAGAAGAGGAAGAATAAAAGATGATGAAGAAGAGGAAGAAGAAGAAGAACAAGATGAAGAAGAAGAGAAGTGGATGAAGAAGCAAAAAAGGAAGAACAAGAAAAAGAAGAAGAAGAAGAAGAAGAGAAACTAGAAGAAGAGGAAGAGGAAGAACAATATGATGAAGAATAAAAAGAAGAAGAAGAAGAAAAGAAGAAGATGAAGACAGGGAAAAGGAAGAAGAAGAAGAAAAAGACGAAGAGGAAGAACAGGACGAAGAAGAATAAGGAGAAGGAGGAGAAGAAGAAGAAGGAGAAGGAGAAGAAGTAAAAGTAGAAGAAGAAGAAAGAAGAAAGAAGAAGAAGAAGAAGAAGAAGAAGAATTTGAAGAAGCAGAAGTAGATGAAGAAGAGGGAGACGAAGAAGAAGAAGAAGAAGAAGAACTAGAAGTAGAAGGAGAAGTAAAAGAAAAAGAAGACAAAGAAGATGGAAAAGGTGGATTATGGATTAGGGAGGATAGGCTTAGGGATTAGGGATTAGGTATTAAGGATTTAGGATTAAAGATAAGGAGGTAGGGATTCATAAGTAGTGATTAAGGATTAGGGATTAGGGATTACAGATTATGGATTAGGGATTATGGATTATGGATTATAGATTAGGGATTATGGATTAGAGTTAGGGATTAAAGCTTAAGGAGTAGCAGTTAATGATTAAAGATTATGGATGAGAGATTAGGGATGGTTTAAAGATTAAGGATTAGGGATTAGGGATTAAGGAGAAGGAACAAAGAAAGAAAAAGAAAAAAATAGCAGAACAAAGAAGAAAGTAGAAACAAGAAGTTAGAAAGAAGATGGAATAAAGAAGAAGATGAAGAAGAAAAAGTCATAAAAAGAAGAAGAAGAAGAGAAAGAAGAAGTGGAAGAATAAAGAAGAAAAAAAGAAGAGGAAAGAAGGAATGAGGAAAGAATAAGAAGCAAGAAAGAAGAAGAAGGAAATAGAAGAAAGCAGAAAGAAGAAAGAAGGAAGAAGACAAAGAGGAAGAAGGAGACGAAAAAAGAGAAGTCGGATGAGGAGAGATTAGTGATTAAAAATTCTAGATTCAAGATTCAGGATAACGTAATAGAGATTAATGATTTGTGATTAAGGGATTTGGATTAGGATTAGGGATTTGAGATTATAGATTAGGATTAGAGATTATAGGTTAGGGATAATGATTAAAGAGAAATAAAAAAAAAGAAAGAAGAAAGAAGAAGGAAGAAAGAAGGAGGAGGAAGGAAGAAGTAAGAAAAATGGAAGAAGGAAGAAGTAAGAAAAAAGAATGAAGAAGGAAGAAAAATTAAGAAAGAAGAAAGAAGGATTAAGAAAGAAGAAAGAAGAAAGAAGAAGGAGAAGAAGAAGGAGAAGGTGAAGGAGAAGGAAAAAGAGAAGGAGGAGAAGGAGGTGGAGTCAGTGAAAATGTAAGAGTAGAGAAAGAGAAGGAGAAGGTGGAGGAAAGGAGAAGAATAAGTTGAAGAAGAAGAACAAGATGAAGAAAAGTAAGAAGTAAAAGAAGAAGAAGAAGAAAGAAGAACAAGAACAAGAAGCAGAACAATAAGAAGTTGTCATAACAAAAGAAGCAGAAGAAGGAGGAGGAGGAGGAGGAGAAGAAGACAAAGAAGAAAAAGAAATAAAAGAAGAAGGAAAAGAAGAAGAAGAAGAAGAAAAATAGGAAGAAGTAGTAGTAAAAGAAGAAGAAGAATAAGAAGAAGCAGAAGAAGAAAAAGAAGAAGAAGAAGAAGAAGAAGAAGAAAAAGAAGCAGAAGGAGAAGTATAAGTACAAGAAGAAGAAGAAGAAGAAAAAAAGAAAAAGAAGAGGAAGAAGAAGAAGAAGAAGAAGATGATAAAAAAGAAGAAAGAAGAAGATGAAGAAGAGGAAGAAAAGAAGAAGAGGAGGAAGAAGAAGAAGAAGAAGAATAGGAAGCAGAGTAAAAAGAAGAAGAAGACGAGTAAGTAGAGGAAGAAGAAGATTAAGAAGAAGAAGAAGAAGAAGAGGATGTAGTAGTTGTAGTAGTAGTAATAGTAGTAGTAGAAGAAGAAGAATAAGAACCAGAACAAAAATAGAAAGAGAAGAAGAAGGAGAAGGTGGATGGGAAGAAGGAGGAAAAGGATAAGGAGAAGGGGAAGGGTAAGGAGAAGGAAAAGGAGAAGGAGAAAAACAGAAGGGGAATGAGAGGTACAAAGAGGAGAAGAGGACGAAGAAGATGAAGACGTAGAAGAAGAAGAAAAAGAAGATGAAGAAGAAGAGGAAGAAGAAGAAGAAAAGGAAGAAGAAGAAGAAGAAGAAGAAGAGAATGAAGAAAAAGGATGAGGGAAGAAGGAAGGTCGAAGAAAGACGAATGAAGGAAGGAAGAAGGAAGGAGGAGAAGGAGAAGGAGAAGGAGAAGGGGAAGGAGAACAAGAAGGAGAAGAAGAAGAAGAAAAAGAAGAAGAAGAAGAAAAAAAAAAGTAGAAGTAGAAGAAGAAAAAGAACACAAAGAGGAAGAAGAAGGAGAGGAAGAAGAAGAAGAAGATTTAAAAGAGGAAAAACATGAAGAAGAAGAAGAAGAAAAAGAAGAAGAAGAAGAAAAAAAAGAAAAAGGAGAAGAAGAAGTAGTAGTAGTAGAAGAAGAAGAATAATAAGAAAAAGAAGAGGAGGAAGAAGAAGAAGAAGAAGAATAAGAAGAGGAGGAAATAGAAGAACCAGAAGTTGAAGAAAAAGTAGAAGATGAAGAAGAAGATGAAGAAGAAGATGAAGAAGAAGAAGTAGAAGAAGAAAAGGGAGAGGGAGAGGGAGAAGAAGAGAAGGAAGAAGATGAAGATGAGGAAGAAGAAGAGAAGGAGGAGAAAGAAAAAGAAGAAGAAGATGATGAAGAAGAGAAGGAGGAGAAAGGAAGAAGAAGTAGAGGAGGAGGAGGAAGAGTAAGAAGAAGAAGAAGAAGAGGAGAAGAAGAAGAAGAAGAAGAAGAGGATCAGGAAGAAGACGAAGAAGAAGAAAAAGTGGAAGAAGAAGAAAAACAAGAAGAAGAAGCAGAAGAAGAAAAGGTAGAGGACGAGGAAGAAGAAGAAGAAGAAGATGATGATGAAGAAGTTGAGGAAGAGGAGAATGAAGAAGAAGAAGAAAATGAGGAAGAAAAAGTAGAAGAAGAAGAAGAAAAAGATTAGGAAGAAGAGGAAGAAGTAGAAGAAAATGGCGAAGAAGAAGAAGATGAGGAAGGAGAAGCAATAGAGGAAGCAGAAGATGAAGAACAAGAAGAAGAAGGGGAAAAAGAAGAAGAAGGGAAAAAAGAAGAAGAGGAAGAGAAAGTGGAAGAAGAGGAAGATGAAGAAGAATATGAAGAAGAAACAGACGAAGAAGAAAAGAAGAAGAAGAAGATGAGGAAGAAGAAGAAGAAGAAGAAGAAAAAGAAGAAGAGGAAGAAGGGGAAGAAAAAGGAGAAGAAGAAGAAGAAGAAGAAGTAGAAGAGGAAGAAGAAGAAGAAAAAGAAGAGGAAGATGAAGAAAAAGAAGAAGTAGAAGATGAAGAAGAAGAAGAAGAAGAAGAAGAAAAGTTGAAGAAGGAAAAGTAGAAGGAGAAGAAGAAGAAGAAGAAGAAGAAGAAGAAGAGGAAGAAGAAGAAGAATAGGAAAAACAAGTAGTAAAAGAAGAACAAGTGGAAGAAAAAGAAGAAGCAGAAGAAGAAGAAAAGGAAGAGAGGAATAAGAAGAAGAAGAAGAAGAAGAAGAAGAAGAAGAAGAAGAAGAACTAGAGGAAGAAGTAGATGAAGAGGAAGGTGAAATAGAAATAGAAGAAGAAGAAGCAGAGGAATTAACGTAAGAGGAAGAAGAAAAAGTAGAAGGGGAAGAGGATGAAGAAAACAAAGAAGTAGTAGAAGTTGATGAAGAAGAAGAAGAAGAGGACGTGGAAGAAGAAGACGAAAAAGAAGAAAAAGAAGAAGAAGAAGATAAAGAGGAAGAGGAAAAAGAAGAAAAAGAAGGAGAAAATGAGGAAGAAGAAGAAGAAGAAGAAGAGGAAGATGAGGAACAAGAGGAAGAAGATAAAGAACAAGAAGAAGAAGACGAAGAGGGAGAAGAAGAAACATAAGAGGAAGACAAAGAGGAAGAACTAGTAGGAGAAATGGAAAGAGAAGAATAGGAAGAAGAGGAAAAAAAGCAAAAGAAGAAGACGAGAAAGAGAAAGATGAAGAAGAGGAAGAAGAAGAAGAAGAAGAAGAAGAAGAAGAAGAAGAAAAAGATAAAAAGAAGAAGAGGAAAAGTAGAAGAAGAAAAGAAGAAGAGGAAGAAGAGGAAGAAGAAGAAGATGAAGATGAAGATGAAGAAGAAGAAGAAGAAGTTGATGAAGAAGAAGAAGAAGAGGAAGAGGAAGAAGAAGGGCAAGAAGATGTGGAGGAATAAGAAGAAGAGAAGGAGGAAGAAGAAGAACAGTAAGAAGAGCAAAGAAGAGGAAGAAGAAGAGGAAGAAGAAAAAAAGTAGAAGAAGAAGAAGAAGAAGAAGAAAAAGACAGACTATGGATTAATGGGTAAAGGCTTAGCGATTAAGGATTAGGCAATAAGGAGGGTGGTATTTTGTGTTATGGATTAGGGATTAAAGATTAAATATTAAGATTCTGGATTAACGATTAGGAATTAGTGATTAAAGATTAAGGATCAAGTAATACTTATTAGAATTTAGGTTTGAGAGATTAAGGATTAGGGATTAGAGTTTAAGATTTAGGGATTAAAAATTAATAATGGACTAGAGAATAAGGATTAAGGTTAAGATGGTAGAGATTAGTGATTAAGCTTAAAGATTAAAAATTAAAGATCAAGGATTGAGGCTTAGCAATTAAGATTTAGGGATTATTGAATGATGGGTTAAGGATTATAGATTAAGAATTATAGATTAAGGATTAGGGATTAAGAAGAAAAAGAAGAGGAAGAAGAAGAGAAAGAAGAAGAAGAAGATGAAAAAGAAGAAGAACTGGAGGAAAAAGAAGCAAAAAAGGAAGTAGAAGACAAAGAAGAAGAAGAAGAAAAGGAAGGAGAAGAAGAGAAAGAAGAGGAAGAGAAAGTGAAAGAAGAGGAAGAGGAAGAAGGTTATGAAGAAGAAAAAGAAGAAGAAGAAGAAGAAAAGAAGAAGAAGAAGAAGAAGTCGAAGAAGAAGAAGAAGAAGAGTAGAAGAAGAAGAAAAAGCAGAAGCAGAAGAAGAAGAAGAAGAAGAAAGGAGGAAGAAGAGGAAGAAGAAGAAGTAGAAGATGAAGAAGAACAAGAAGAAGAAGAAGAAGAAGAAAAAGTTCAAGAAGGAAAAGCAGAAGGAGAAGAAAATGAAGAAAAAGTAGTACAAGAAGAAGAAGAGAAAAAGCAAGTAGTAAAAGAAGAACAAGAGGAAGAAAAAGAAGTTGCAAAAGAAGAAGGGGAAGAAAAAGAATAAGAAGAGGAAGAAGAAGAAGAAGAAGAAGAACAAGAAAAAGAAAAAGTAATAGTAGAAGAAGAAGTAGATGAAGAAGAAGAAGAAGGTGAAGAAGAAGAAGACATAGAACAAGATGAAGCAAAGGAATAAGAGCAAGAAGAAGAAGAAAAACAAGAAGAAGAGGAGGACAAGGAAGACAAAGAAGAAGAAGTAGAAGAAGAAGAAGAAGAAGAAGAAGAGGACATTGAAGTAGAAGAGGAAGAAGAAGAAGAAGAAGATGATGGTGAAGAAGAGGAAGTGGAAAAAGTGGAAGAAGAAGAAGAAAATGAGGAGGAAGGGGTAGAAGAAGATGAAGATGAGAAACGAGACAAAGAAGAAGAAGAAGAAGTAGAAGAAGAAGCATAAGAGGAAGAAGAACAGGAAGAAGTAGAAGGAGAAGTGGACGAAGAAGAGTCGAAAGAAAAGGAAAAAAATTAAAAGAAGAAGATGAGAAAGAAAAAGATGAAGAAGAGGAAGAAGAAGAAGAAGAAGAAGAAGAAGAAGAAGAAGAAAAAGATAAAAAGAAGAAGTGGAGGAAGAAGAAGAAGAAGAAGAAGAAGAGGAATAAGAGGAAGAAGAAGAAGATGATGAAGATGAAGAAGAAGAAGATGAAGTGGAGGAAGAAGAAGAAGAAGAAGAGGAAGAAGAAGGGCAAGACAATGTGGAGGAATAAGAAGAGACGGAGGATGAAGAAGAAGAGTAAGAAGAACAAAGAAGAAGAAGAAGAAGTAGTAGTAGTTGTTGAAGAATAAGAAGAAGAAGAAGATAGACTATGGATTAATAAGTGATGGCTTAGGGATTAGGGATTACGCAATAAGGGGGAAGGATTTTAGATTATGGATTAGGGATTAAAGATTAGGGATTTTGGATTAAGGATTAGGGATTAGGGATAAAGGATTAGTGATTAGTGTTATGGTTTAAAGAATAGTTATTTGGGAGTACAGATTAGAAATTATGGATTAGGGATTAAGGATTAAAAGTTTAGAATTAAGGATTTAATATTAAAATAGGGATTAGGGATTTGCCATTAGGGATTAAGAGATTAAGGTTTATGTATCAGAGATTAGGGATTAGGAATTAAGTATTATGGATTAGAGATTAAAGATTAAAGATTTAGGATTAGGAATTTAGGACAAAGGATTAGGGTTTAAGCATTAGGGATTAGAGATTAAGTTTTAGTGATTAATGAATAAGGATGGATTAAAGATTATGAATTAAGGATTAGTGATTAAAGATTAGGGATTTTAAATTACAGATTTTGCATTGGGGATTAGGGAATAGAGGTTGGGCATTAGGAATTTGGGAGGAAGGCTTTAGAGATTACAGATAAGTTATTCTGGAGAGCACGATTAGCAATTAGAGAATAAGGACAAAGAAGAAGAAGAAAAGGAAGAAGAAGAAGGAGAAGGAGAAGAAGAAGAATGAAAGATGAAGACAGAAAGAAGAATAAAGGTGAAAAGCAGAAGAAGGAAGAAGGAGAAGGAAGATGAAAGAAGAGAAGAAAAAAGAAAGAAAGAAGAAGAAAGAACGAGAAGAAGAAGAACTTGAAGAAAAAAAAGAAGAAAAAGAAGCTGAAGAAGAAGAGGAGAAAGACAAGAAAGAAGAGGAAGAAGAAGTAGAAGTAGAAGAAGAAGAAGAAGAAAAGAAGAAGAAAAAGCAGAAGAAGAAGAAGGAGAAGGAGAAGAAGTATGAGAAGAGGAAGAACAAGAAGTAGCAAAGAAGAAGAAGAAGAAGAAGAAAAAGAAAATAAGAAGAAGAAAAAGAAGTACAAGAAAAAGAAGAAGAATAATAAGAATAATAGAAAAAGAAGAAGAAGAGGAAGAAGAAGAAGAGGAGGAAGAAATAGAAGAAGAAGAAGAAGAAGGAGAAGAAGTAGAAGAGAAGAGGTAGAAGAAAGAAGAAAAAAGAAGAAGAAGAAGAAGAAGAATTTGAAGAAGCAGAAGTAGATGAAGAATAGGGAGACGAAGAAGAAGAAGAAGAAGAAGAAGAACTAGAAGAAGAAGTAGATGAAGAGGAAGGTGAAGGTGAAGAAAAAGAAGAAGAAATAGAAGAAGAAGAAGCAGAGGAATAAATGCAAGAAGAAGAAGAAAAAGTAGAAGGGGAAGAGGATGAACAAGACAAAGAAGAAGAAGAAGAGACGTTGAAGAAGAAGACGAAAAAGAAGAAGAAGAAGAAGAAGACGATGAAGAGGAAGAGGAAAAGTAGAAGAAGAAGGAGAAAATGAGGACGAAGAAGAAGAAGAAGAGGAAGATGAGGAAGAAGAGGAAGAAGATAAAGAACAAGAAGAAGAAGAAGAAGAGGGAGAAGAAAAAGCATTAGAGGAAGACAAAGAGGAAGAACTAGTAGGAGAAGTGGAAGGAGAAGAATAGGAAGAAGAGGAAAAAAAAGGAAAAGAAGAAGATGAGAAAGAGAAAGATGAAGAAGAGGAAGATGAAGAAGAAGAAGAAAAAGATAAAAAGAAGAAGAGGAAGAAGTAGAAGAAGAAGAGGAATAAGAGGAAGAAGAAGAAGATGAAGATGAAGGTGATGAAGAAGAAGAAGAAGTGGATGAAGAAGAAGAAGATGAGGAAGAGGACGATGAAGGGCAAGAAGATGTGGAGGAATAAGAAGAAGAGGAGGAAGAAGAAGAATATTAAGAAGAACAAAGAAGATGATGAAGAAGAAGAAGAAGAAGAATTAGTCGTGGAAAAAGAAGAAGAAAAAGATAGACTATGGATTAGTGGGTAAAGGCTTAGCGATTAGGCATTAGGCAATAAGGAGGGAGGGATTTTGTGTTATGGATTAGGGATTAAAGATTAAACATTAGGGATTCTGTATTAAGGATTAGGAATTAGGGATTAAAGATTAAGGATCAAGTAATACATATTAGAATTTATGGGTGAGAGATTAACGATTAGGGATTAGATTTTAAGATTTAAGGATTAAAAATTAATAGTGGACTAGAGATTAGGGATTAAGATTAAGGGGGTAGAGATTAGTGATTAAGCTTAAAGATTAGAAATTAAAGATCAAGGATTGAGGCTTAACAATTAAGAATTAGGGATTATTGAATGATGGGTTAAAGATTATAGATTAAGAATTATAGATCAAGGATTAGGGATTAAGAAGAAAAAGAAGAGGAAGAAGAAGAGAAAGAAGAAGAAGAAGATGAAAAAGAAGAAGAACTGGAGGAAGAAGAAGCAAAAAAGGAAGTAGAAGATGAAGAAGAAGAAGAAGAAGAAAAGGAAGGAGAAGAAGAGAAAGTAGAGAAAGAGAAAGTGGAAGAAGAGAAAGAGGAAGAAGAATATGAAGAAGAGAAAAAAGAAGAAGAAGAAGAAAAGAAGAAGAAGAAGAAGAAGAAGAAGAAGAGGAAGAAGAAGAAGAAGAGTAGAAAAAGAAGAAGAAGAAGAAGAAAAAAGGAGGAAGAAGAGGAAGAAGAAGAAGCAGAAGATGAAGAAGACGAAGAAGAAGAAGAAGAAAAAGTTCAAGAGGGAAAAGCAGAAGGAGAAGAAAAAGAAGAAAAAGTAGTAGAAGAAGAAGAAGAGAAAAAGCAAGTAGTAAAAGAATAACAAGAGGAAGAAAAAGAAGAAGCAGAAGAAGAAGAGGAAGAAAAAGAATAAGAAGAGGAAGAAGAAGAAGAAGAAGAAGAAGAAAAAGAAAAAGTAATAGTAGAAGAAGTAGAAGAAGAAGAAGAAGAAGGTGAAGAAGAAGAAGACATAGAAGAAGAAGAAGCAAAGGAATAAGTGCAAGAAGAAGAAAAAGAGGACAAGGAAGACAAAAAAGAAGAAGTAGAAGAAGAAAAAGAAGAAGAAGAAGAAGAAGAAGACATTGAAGTAGAAGAGGAAGAAGAAGAAGAAGAAGAAGATTATGGTGAAGAAGAGGAAGTAGAAAAAGTTTAAGAAGAAGAAGAAAATGAGGAAGAAGAAGGAGTAGAAGAAGAGGAAGATGAGTAGCGAGAGGAAGAAGAAGAAGAAGATCATAAAGAAGAAGTAGAAGAAGAAGAAGAAGAAGAACATAAGGGGAAGAAGAAGACGAAAAAGTAGAAGGAGATGTGGAAGAAAAAGAATAGGAACAAGAGGAAAAAAATTAAAAGAAGAAGATGAGAAAGAAAAAGATGAAGATGAGGAAGAAGAAGAAGAAGAAGAAGAAGAAAAAGATAAAAAGAAGAAGTGGAAGAAGAAGAAGAAAAAGAAGAAGAGGAATAAGAGGAAGAAGAAGAAGGTGATGATAAAGATGAAGAAGAAGAAGATGAAGTGGAGGAAGAAGAAGAAGAAGAAGAGGAAGAAGAAGGGCAAGACAATGTGGAGGAATAAGAAGAAGAGAAGGAGGATGAAGAAGAAGTGTAAGTAGAACAAAGAAGTAGAAGAGGAATAAGAAGAACTAGTAGTTGTAGAAGAAGAAGAAGAAGAAGGAGAAGACAGACTATGGATTAATGGGTGACGGCTTAGGGATTAGGGATTACGTAATAAGGGGGAAGGATTTTAGATTATGGATTAGGGATTAAAGATTAGGGATTTTGGATTAAGGATTTGGGATTAAGGATAAAGGATAGTGATTAGGGTTAGGGTTCAAAGAATAGTTATTTGGGAGTACATATTAGGAATTATGGATTAGGGATTGAGGATTAAAAGTTTAGAATTATGCATTAAAAATTAAAATAGGGTTTAGGGATTAAGAGATTAAGGATTATGTATCAGAGATTAGGGATTAGGGGTTAAGCATTATGAATTAAAGATTAAAGATTAAAGATTTAGGATTAGGAATTTAGGACAAAGGATTAGGGTTTAGGCATTAGGGATAAGAGTTTAAGTTTTAGTGATTAATGATTAGGGATGGATTAGAGATTATAGATTAAGGATTAGTGATTAAAGATTAGGGATTTTAAATTATGGTTTTTGTATTGGGGATTAGGGAATAGAGATTATGGATTAGGGATTCGGGAGGAAGGCTTTAAAGATTGCAGATAAGTTACTCTAGAGAGCACGATTAGCGATTAGAGATTAAGGATAAAGAAGAAGAAGCAAAGGAAGAAGAAGAAGGAGAAGGAGAAGGAGAAGAAGAAGAAAGAAAGAAGAAGAATGAAAGATGAAGATAGAAAGAAGAATAAAGGTGAAAGTTAAAGAAGGAAGAAGGAGAAGGAAGATGAAAGAAGAGAAGAAAAAAGAAAGAAGAAAGAAGAAAGAAGAAGAAAGAAGGAGAAGAAGAAGAACTTGAAGAAAAAGAAGAAGAAGAAGAAGCCAAAGAAGAAGAGGAGAAAGACAAGAAAGAAGAAGAAGAAGAAGTAGAAGTAGAAGAAGAAGAAGAAAAGAAGAAGAAAAAGCAACAGAAGAAGAAGAAGAAGGAGAAGAAGAAGAAGAAGAGAAGTAGAAGAAGAAGAAGAAGTAGAAGGAGAAGATGAAGAAGAAGAAGAAGAAGTAGAAGAAGAAGAAGAAGGAGAAGAAGGAGAAGTATGAGATGAGTAAGAACAAGAAAAAGCGAAGAAGGAGAAGAAGAAGAACAAGAAAAATAAGAAGAACAAAAAGAAGAAATACAAGAAAAAGAAGAGGAATAAGAGAAAAAGAAGAAGAAGAGGAAGAAGAAGAAGAGGAGGAAGAAATAGAAGAAGAAGAAGAAGAAGAAGGAGAAGTAGGAGTAGAAGAAGAAGAAAAAAGAAGAAAGAAGAAGAAGAAGAAGAATTTGAAGAAGCAGAAGTAGATGAAGAATAGGGAGACGAAGAAGAAGAAGTAGAAGAACTAGAAGAAGAAGTAGATGAAGAGGAAGGTGAAGATGATGAAGAAGAAGAAATAGAAGAAGAAGAAGCAGAGGAATAAACGCAAGAAGAAGAAGAAAAAGTAGAAGGGGAAGAAGACGAAGACGACAAAGAAGAAGAAGTAGAAGTAGATGAAGAAGAAGAAGAAGAGGATGTGGAAGAAGAAGACGAAAAAGAAGAAGAAGAAGAAGAAGACGATGAGGAGGAAGAGGAAAAGTAGAAGAAGGAGAAAATGAGGAAGAAGAAGAAGAAGAAGAGGAAGATGAGGAACAAAAGGAAGAAGATAAAGAAGAAGAAGAAGAAGAAGAGGGAGAAGAAGAAGCATAAGAGGAAGACAAAGAGGAAGAACTAATAGGAGAAGTGGAAGGAGAAGAATAGGAAGAAGAGGAAAAAAAGCAAAAGAAGAAGATGAGAAAGAGAAAGATGAAGAAGAAGAAGAAGAAGAAAAAGATAAAAAGAAGAAGAGGAAGAAGTAGAAGAAGAAGAAGAAAAAGAAGAAGAGGAATAAGAGGAAGAAGAAGAAAATGAAGATGAAGATGAAGAAGAAGGAGTGGATGAAGAAGAAGAAGAAGAGGAAGAGGAAGAAGAAGGGCAAGAAGATGTGGAGGAATAAGAAGAAGAGAAGGAGGAAGAAGAAGAATATTAAGAAGAGCGAAGAAGATGAAGAAGAAGAAGAAGTAGTGGAAGAAGAAGAAGAAAAAGGAAAAGATAGACTATGGATTATTGGGCGAAGGCTTAGCGATTAGGCATTAGGCAATAAGGAGGGAGGGATTTTGTGTTATGGATTAGGGATTAAAAATTAAAGATTAGGGATTTTGGAATAAGGATTAGGAATTAAGTATTAAAGATTAGTGATTAGGGTTAGGGTTTAAGGAATAATGATTTGGGAATACAGATTAGAAATGAGGCATTAGGGATTAAGGGTTATGAGTTAAGGATTAGGAATTAAATATTAAAATATTTATTAAGTATTTGCCATTAGTGATAAAGGGATTAAGAATTAAGTATCAGAGATTAGGGATTAGGAATTAAGCATTGGCGATTAGAGATTACGAATTAGATATTAAAGATTAGAGATTTATGATTAGGAATTAGGACTAGGGATTAGGGTTTAGGCATTAGGGATTAGAGTTTAAGGATTAGTGATTAAGGATTTGGGATTGATTAAAGATTAAGAATTTGGGATTAATGATTAAAGATTAAAAAGTAGGGAATAGTGATTAAAATTTGGGATTTCAAATTATAGATTTTGCATTGTGTGTTAGGGAATAGAGATTGGGGATTAGGGGGAAGGCATTATGGATTATAGATTAAGTGTTATGGAGAGCACAACTTGGGATTAGAGATTAAGGATAAAGAAGAAGAAGCAAAGGAAGAAGAAGAAGAAAGAGGAGAAGAAGAAGAAAGAAAGAATAAGAAAGAAAGAAGAAGAAGGGAGAAAGAAGAAGACGAAAGAAAGAGAAGGAAGAAGAAAGAAGGGAAGAAAAAAGAAAGAAGAAAGAAGATAAAAGATGAAAGAAGGAGAAGAAGAAGACCTTGAAGGAAAAGACGAAGAAAAAGAACGAGAAGAAGAAGAGAAGAAAGATAAGAAAGAAGAAGAAGAAGAAGAAGTAGAAGTAGAAGAAGAAAAGAAGATGAAAAAGAAGAAGAAGAAGATGATGATGAAGAAGAAGAGAAGAAGAAGAAGAAGAAGAAGGAGGAGGAGGAGGAGGAAGAGAAGGAGTAGAAGAAGAAGATTAAGAAGAAGAAGTAGAAGAAGAATAAGAAGAGGAAGAACAAGAAGAGGCAAAGAAGATGTAGTAGTAGTAGTAGAAGAAGAAGAAGAGAAAGAAGAAGCAAAAGAAAAAGAAGAAGAATAAGAAGAAAAAGAGGAGAAGAAGAAGAAGAAGAGGAAGAAGAAGAAGAGGGGGAAGAAAAAGAAGAAGAAGAAGAAAAAGAAGAGAAGAGGAAGATAAAAAGTAGAAGAGGAAGAATAAGAAGTAGAAGAAGAAGAAGGAGAAGCAGAGAAAGAAGAGGAAGAAGAAGAACAACAACAATATAGAAGAGAAAGAAGAAGAAGAAGCAGAAGAAATGGAAAAAGAAGAAAAGAAGCGGACGAAGAAGAAGGAGAAGAAGAAGATGATGAGAAGAAGCAGAAGAGGAAGAAGAAGAAGAAGAAGAAAATGAGGAAGAAAAAAAGAAGAGGAAGAAGAAACAGATGAGGATGAAGAGGAAGAAGAAGAAGAAGATGAAGAAGAAGGAAAGGAAGTGGAAAAAGAAGAAGCAAAAAAGGAAGAAGACAAAGAAAAAGAAGAAGAAGAAGAAGAGGAAGAAGAGGAAGAGGAAGAACAATATGATGAAGAAAAAAGAAGAAGAATAAGAAAAAGAAAAGAAGAAGAAGAAGACGAGGAAAAAGAAGTAGAAGAAGAAGAAGAAGAAGAGGAAAAACAGGAAGAAGAGGAAGAAGAAGAAGACGAAGAAGAAGAAGAAGAAGAAGAAGAAGAAAAAGAAGGTGAAGAAGAAGAGGTAGGAGAAGGAGAAGAAGAAGAAAAGAAGAAGAAGAAGAAGAAAAAAAAAAGAAGAAGATGAATAAAAAGAAGCAGAAGAAGAAAAAGAAGAAGAAGAAGAAGAAAAAGCTGAAGAAGAAAAAGAAGAAGGTGAAGAAGAAGAAGATGATGATGAAGAAGAAGAAGAAGAAAAAAATGAAGTAGAAGAAGCAAAATAAGAGGAAGAAAATGAAGAAGTAGAAGAAGAGGAAGAGTCGAAGAAGAAGAGGAATAAGCAGAAGAAGAAGAGGAAGAGAAGAGGAAGAAGAAGAAAAAGAAGAAGAAGAAGAAGAAGAAGAAGAAGAAGAAGCAGATGAAGATGGAGAAGATGAAAAAGAAGAAGTACAAGAAGAAGTAGAGGAATCAGAGCAAGAAGAAGAAGAAGAAGAAGAAGAAGAAGAAAACAAAGAAGTAGAAGAATAAGAAGAAGAAGAAGAAGAGGACGTCGAAGAAAAAGAAGAAAAAGAAGAAGAAGACAAAGAAGAGGAAGAGGAAAAGTAGAAGAAGAAGAAAATGAGGAAGAAGAAGAAGAAGACGATGAAGAGGAAGATGCAGAACAAGAAGATGAGGAAGAATAAGAAGATGAAGAAGATGAAGAAGAAGAAGAAGAAGAAACATAAGAGGAAGAAGAAGAAGAGGAAAAACATGAAGAAGAAGTGGAAGAAGAAGGAGGAGAAGAAGAAGAATGAAAGAAGAAGAAAGAAAGATGAAGAAAGAAAGAGGAAGAAAGGAGAAGACAGAAGAAGGAAAAGGAGAAGGAAGAAGAAAGAAGAGAAAAAAAGAAAGATTAAAGGAGTAAGAAGAAAGGAGGAGAAGAAGAAGAAGTTGGAGAAAAAGAATAAGAAGAAGAAGAAGGAGAAGAAGAAGTGGAGAAAGACAAGAAAGACGTCGACGAAGAAGAAGAGGTAGAAGAAGAAGAAAAGAAGAAGAATAAGTAGAAGAAGAAGATGATGATGAAGAAGAAGGAGAAGAAAAAGAAGAAAAAGCAAAAACAAAAGAAGAAGAAGAATAAGAAAAGGAAGAACAAGAAGAAGTGAAGAAGAAGAAAAAAATGAAAAAGAAGAAAAAGAAAAAGAAGAAGTAAAAGAAGAACAAGAAGAAGAAGAATAAGAGAAAGAAGAGAGTAGTAGAAGAAGAAGAAGAGGAAAAAGAAGAAGATGATTTTGATGATGATGAAGAAGATAAAAAAAAAGAAGAAGAAGAAAATGAAGAATGGGAAGAGGAAGAAGAAGAAGAAGAAGAAGAAGAAGAAGAGAAGAACGAAAGATGAAGAAGAAGAAGGGGAAAAAGGAAGAAGAAGAACATGAAGAAGAAGAAGAGGGAAAAGAAGAAGAAGAAGGGGAAGAAAAACAAGCTGAAGATGAAGAAGAAGAAGTGGAAGAAGAAGAAGAAGATTAAGAAGAAGAGCGAAATAAGAAGTTGAAGTGGAAGGAGGAGGAGAAGAAGAATGAAAGAAGAAGAAAGAAAGATGAAGAAATAAAGAGGAAGAAAAGAGAAGGTAGAAGAAGGAAAAGGAGAAGGAAGAAGAAAGAAGGGAAGAAAAAGAAAGAAGAAAGGAGTAAGATGAAAGAAGGAGAAGAAGAAGAAGTGGAGAAAGACAAGAAAGAAGAAGAATAAGAAGTAGAAGTTGAAGAAGAAGAAGTAGAAGAAGAAGATGATGATGATGAAGAAGGACAAGAAGAAGAAAAAGAAGCAAAAGAGATAGAAGAAGAAGAATAAGAAGAAGTGAAGAAGAAGAAAAAGAAGAAGAAGAAGAAGAAAAGAAGAAGTAGAAGAAGAACAAGAAGAAGAAGAATAAGAGGAAGAAGAAAGTATAGAAGAAGAAGAAGAGGAAAAAAAGAAGATGACTTTGATGATGATGAAGAAGATAAAAAAAGGAGGAGAAGAAAATGAAGAATGGGAAGAGGAAGAAGAAGAAGAAGAAGAAGAAGAAGAAGAAGAGGAGAAGAAGAAGGAGAAGATGAAGAAGAAGAAAGGGAACAAAAAAAGAAGAACATGAAGAAGAAGAAGAGGAAAAAGAAGAAGAAGATGGGGAAGAAAAACAAGAAGAAGTAGAAGAAGAAGAAGTGGAACTAGAAGAAGAAGAAGAAGAAGAAGAAGAAGAAGAGGAAGAAGAAGTAGAAATGTAAGAAGAAGAAGAAAGAAGAAAGAAGGAAGTGGAAGGAAGAAGGAAGAAAATAAATGGAAGAAGGAAGAAAGAAGAAGGAAGAAGGGAGATGGAAAAAGAAAAAAGAAGAAGAATGAAGGAGGAAAAAGGAAGGGAGAAGGAAGATGGAAGAAGGTAGTGAATAACAATAAGTAGTAGAAGAAGAAGACGAAGAAGAAGAATAGGAAGATGAAGAGGTAGAAGAAGAAAAAAGAAGAAGAAGAAGGGAAACTGAAGAAAGAAGAAGATTAAAGAAGAAGAAAGAAGAAAGAAGAAAAAGAAAGAAGAAAGAAAAAGGAAGGAAGATGAAAGAAAGAAGGAGGAAGAAATAAGAAAGACTTAAGAAAGAAGATGAAAGAGAAAGAAGAAAGAAGAAGAAGAAGAAGAAAGAGAAGGACAAGCAGAAGGAAAAAGTGGAAGAAGACAACAAGAAGGAGGAAATGGAGAAGAAGAAGAGGATAAAGAACAAGTGGAATAAGGAAAAGAGAAAGAAGAGGAGGAAGAAGAAGAAGTAGAAGAAGATGAAGAAGAAGTAGAAGAAGAAGTAGAACAAGAAGAAAAAGATGATGAAGACGAAGAAGAAGAAGTACAAGAAGAAGAAGAAATTGAAGAGGAAGAAGAAGAAAGAGATGAAGAAGTGGAGAAAAAGGAAGAAAAAGAAGCTGAAAAAGAAGTAGAAGAAAAAGAAGTAGTAGTAGTAGAAGAAGAGGAAGAAGAAGAAGGAGAAGGAGAAGAAGAAAGAGAAGAAGAAGAAGAACAAGGAGAAGCAGAAGAAGAAGAAGATGAAGAAGAAGAATAAGAAGAGAAAGAAAAAGATGGTGTGAAGAAGAAGAAGAAGAAAAAGAAGACGAAGAAGAAGAAGAAAAAGAATCAGAAGGTGTAGAAGAAAAATAAGAAGCAAAAGAAGAAGAAGGTGAATAAGAAGAGGAGAAAGAAGAAGTAGACGAAGAAGAAGATGATGATGACAAAGAAGAAGAAGAAATGGAAGAAGAATAAGAAGAGGAAGAAGAAGTAGAAGATGAAGAAGAGGAGGAGGAATAGGAAGAAATAGAGGAGGATGAAGAAGAAGAGTAAGAAGAGCAAGAAGGAAAAAAAATAAGAAGATATAGAAGAAGGAGAAGAAGTAGTAATAAATGAAGACGAAGAAGAAGAAGAAGACAGACTATGGATTAGTTGGCTACGACTAAGGGATTAGGAATTAGGTATTAGGGATTGGGGATTAAGCATTTGGGAGCGAGGGATTCAAGATTATGGATTAAAGATTAAGGATTAGGAATTACAAATTAGGGATTTTTGATAGGTTTTAAGGATTAGGAATCAATGATTGGTGTTAGGGTTTAGGATTAAGGATTAGGGATCAAAATTTGTAAAAAAGGATTAGGAATTAAGGATTTAGGATTAAGGATTAGGGATTAAGAATTAGAGATTAAAAAAATATGGATTAAGTATCAGGGATTATGGATTAAGTGCTAGGGATTAGGGATTTGAATTAAGGATTAGAGAGAATATATTTAGGATTAAGAATTCAAGATAAGGGATTAGAGATTAGGGATTAGGGATTAAAGATAATGTTTTAAGGTTTAAGAATTAAAGATCAGTTATTAAGTATTAAAGAATAAAGATTAGGGATTAGGGTCGAAAGATTAGTGATTAAGGATTAGAGATGGGTTAAAGATTAAGTGTTAGGATTGGTGATTAGAGAATATGGTTTAGGTATTTGACATTGAAGATTAAGTGTTAAAGATTAGAGATAAAGAAGAACAAGGAGAAGAAGAATAAGGAGGAGAAGAAGAAGAAAGAAAGAAGAAAAAAGAACGAAGAAGAAAGAAAGAAGAAGAAAGGAGAAGGAAGAAAAAGAAAGAAGAAGAAAGATGAAAGAAGAAAGAAGAAAAAAGAAAGAAGAATGAAGAAGGGAGAAGGAAAAAGGAAGAAGTAAGAAGGTACAAGGTAGAAGGAAGAAGGAACAAGGAAGAAGGAACAAAGAAGGAGGAAGGATGAAGGAAGAAAGATGAAGAAATAAGAAAGAAGAAAGAAAAAAGAAGAAAGAAGAAAGAAAAAAGAAGAAAGAAGAAAGAAGAAATAAGTAGAAGGAAAAGGAGGAAGAAAAGAACAAGAACTAGGAGTAGGACAAGGATATTAAGAAGGAGAAGGAGAAGGAAAAGACAAGGAGAAGCAAAGGAGAAGGAGAAGGAGAAGGAGAAGAAGCAAAAGAAGAACAGAAAGAAGAAGAAGAAGAAAGAAGAGAAAGAGGAACAAGAAGAAGAAGAAGTGAAGAAGATGATGAAGAAGAAGAAGAAACAAAAGAAGAATAAGCAGTAGAAGAAGAAGAAATAGAAGAAGAAGACGAAGATGAAGTAGTACTAGGAGGAGAAGAAGAAGTAGAAGAAGGAAAAGAAGAATAAGAAGAAGGAGAAGATGAAGAGGAGGAGGAGGAAGAAGAAGAAGTAGATGTAGAAGAAGAAGAAGAAGAAAAAGAAGAAGAATACGTAGAAGTAGAAGATAAAGAAGAAGAAGAAGAAGAAGAATAAGAAGAGAAAGAAGGAAAAGAAGTTAAGACGAAGAAACAGTAGAAGAAGAATAAGAAGAGGAAGAAGAAGTAGTAATAGAAAAAGAAGAAGATCATAATTACTATGACGAAGAAGAAGAAGAAGAAGAATAGGAAGAGGAAGAAAAAGAAGAAGAGAAGAAGAAGGAGACGATGAAGAAGAAGAGGTAGAAAAAGAAGAAGAAAAAGAAGAAGAAGAAGAAGAATAAGAGGGAGAAGAGAAGGAAGAAGAAGAAGGGGAAGAAGAAGAAGAACAAGTTATGGAAGAAGAAGAAGAAGAAGAAAAAGAAAAAGATGAGGAAAGGAGAAGAAATAAGAATGAAGAAAGCCGAAATAGGAAGGAAGAAAGAAGATGGAAGAAGGAAGAAAGAAGAAGGAAGAAGGAAGAAATTAAAAGAAGAAGGAAGAAGGAAGAAATAAGAAGGAAGAAGAAGGAAGGAAGATGGTATAAAGAAGAAGGAAGAAGATGTAGAGGAAGAAGAAGAAGAAGAAGAAGACGATGATAATGAAGAACTGGAAGAAGAAGAAGAAGAGGAAGAGGTAGAAGAAGATGACGACAAAGGGGTAGAAGAAGAAGAAGAAGAGGAAGAAGAAGAAGAAGAAGAAGAAGAAGAAAAATAGGAAGAAGAAAAGAAGAGAAAGAAGAAGAAGAAGAGGAAGAAGAGAAATAAGAAGATCAAGAAGAAGAAGAAGTGGAAGAGGAAATAGAAGAAGAAGAAGAGGAAGGGGAAGAAGAAGAAGGTAAAGAAGAAGAAGAAGATGATGAAGAAGTAAAAGAAGAGAAGAAGAAGAAGAACAAGAAAAAAGAGGAAGAAGAAGAAGTATAAGAGGAAGAAGAAGCAGAAGAAGAATAAGAAGAAGAAGAAAAAGAAGTGGAATAATAAATAATAATAAGAAGATGTTGAAGTGGAAGAAGAAGAGGACGAAGAAGAAGAAGAAGAAGAAGAAGAAAAGAATAAGAAGAAGAAGACAAATAATAATAACAATAATAAGAAGAAGAAGAGGAAACAGAGGAAGAAAGAGAAGAAGAAGAGGTGGAAGAAGAAAAAGAAGAAGAATACAAAGAAGTTTAAGAAGAGAAGAAGAAGAAGAAGATGTAGAAGAAGAAGAAGAAGCAGAAGAAGAAGTTGATGATGATGAAAAAGAAGAAGAATAAGAAAAGTGGATGAAGAAGAAGGGCAAAAAAGGCATGAAGGAGAAGAATTAGAATAAATAGAAGAATAAGAAGAAGAAGAAGAAGAAGATGGAGAAGAAGTAGAAGTAGAAGAAGGAGAAGAAGAAGAAGAAGACAGATTATGGATTTGTCGGTTAAGGCTTCGGGATTGCGATTTTGGTAGTAGGGATTGGGGATTAGGCATTATTGAGGGAGGGATTCACGATTATGGATTAAAGATTAAGGATTAAGGATTAGGGATTGGAGATTAGGAATAGTGTTTAGGGATTAGGAACTAGCAGGTATGGTTAGCATTTAGGGATTAGGAAATAAGGAATATAGATTTGGGAATAGGGATTAGGAGTTAGGAATTAGGGATTAAGTATTAGGGATTAGATTTGGGATTAGGGATTAAAAGATTAAGGATTAAGTATCAAAGATTAGGGACTAAGGGTTAAGCATTAGGGATGAAAGATTACGAATTAGGGATTCGATATTAGAGATCTAGGATTTGGAATTCAAGACAAGGGAATAAGGATTAGGAATTAGCAATTAAGGATTAGGAATTAGGGATTAAGAGTTAAAGATTAAGGATAAGGTATTAAAGAAAAGCTATTAGGGATTTGGCATTAGGGATTAGGGTTTAAGGATTAGTGATTAAAGATTAGGAATGGATTAAAAATAAGGATTGGGGATTAGTAATTAAACATTAAGGTTTAAGGATTCAATATTAAAGATTAGGGATTAGGGATTTATGATTAGAGAGCGACAGATTATTGATTATAGATTAGGTATTATGGAGAGTTTGATTAAGAATTAGGGATAAAGAAGAGGAAGGAGAAGAAAAGAAATAGGAGGAGAAGAAGAAGAAAGCAAGAAGAAGAAAGAAAGAAGAAGAAAGGAAAAGGAAGAAGAAGAAAGACGAACAAAAAAGAAGAAAGAGGAAGAAAGAAGAAAGAAGAAAGAAGAGAAAAGAAAGAAGAAAGAAGAAAGAAGAAGGAAAAAGGAAGAAGCAAGAAGTGAGAAGGAATAAAAAATAAGGAACAAGGAAGACTGAAGACAGAAGAAGGAAGGAAGAAGGAAGAAGGAAGAAGGAAGAAGAAATAAGAAAGAAGAAATAAAAAGGAAGAAAGAAGAAAGAAGAAACAAGAGGAAGAAGAAGAAGAAGAAGAAAAAGAGGAAGGAGAAGGAGGAGGAGATGAAGGAAAATGAGGAAGAAAAGATTGAGGAGTAAGAGAAGGAGAAGGAGAAATAGAGGGAGAAGGACAATGAGAAGAAGAAGAATAAGTAGAAGAAGAGAAAGAAGAACAAGAGAAAGAAGAGGAAGAAGAAGAAAAAGAAGTAGAAGAAGATGGAGAAGAAGAAAAGATGAGAAGAAGAATAAGAAGTAAAAGATGAAGTCGTAGAACAAAAAGAAGAAGAAGAAGAAGAATTAAAAGAAGAAGTCGAAGAAGAAGAAGAAGAATTAAAAGAAGAAGAAGAAGAAGAAGAAGAAGAGGAAGAGAAGGAGGAAGAAGAACAAGTAGAAGTAAAAAAAGAAGAAGTAGAAGAAGAAGAACAAAAAGTAGACGAAGATGAAGAAGAAGAAGAAAAAGAAGAAGTAGAAGAAGAAGAACAACAAGAACAAGAAGAGAAAAGACAAGAAGTAAAGAAGAAGAAGAAGTAGAAGAAGAAGAAGGAGGAGGAGGACAAGAAGCAGAAGAACAAGAAGAAGAAGAATTAGAAGAGGAAGAAGAAGTAGAAGAAGAAGAAGAAGAAGAAGAAGAAGAATATTATGATGATGAAACTGATGATGATGATGATGAAGCTAAAGAAGAAGAAGAAGATGAAGAAGATAAAGAGAAGAAGAAGAAGAAAATGACGAATAGGAAGAAGAAGAAAAGGAAGAAGAAGAAGAAGGGGAAGAAGAAGAAGAAGAAGAAGTGTAAGAAGCAGAAGAAGAAGAAGAAGAAGAAGAAGAAGAGGAAGAGGAAGAAGAAGAAGAAGAAGAAGAAGGTGAAAGAAAGAATAAAGAGGAAAGAAAAAGAAAGAAAGAAGATGGAAGAAGGAAGAAAGAAGAAGGAAGAATGAAGAATAAAAAGGAAGATGGAAGAAGGAAAAATGAAGAAATAAGAAGGAGGATGGAAGATGGAAGAAGGAAGAAGATGAAGAAGATGAAGTAGAATAAGAAGAAGAAGAAGGAAAAGAGGAGGAAAGGAAGAGGAAGAGGAAGAGGAAGAGGAAGAGGAAGAGGTAGAAGAAGACGAAGAGAAAGAGGAAGAAGAATAGGAAGAAGAAGATGATGAAGAAGAAGAAGAAGATGAAGTAGAAGAAGATGAGGAAGAAGAAGAAGAGGGTGACAAAGAAGAAGAGTAAAAAGAGCAAGAAAGGGAAGAATAAGAAGCATATGTAGAAGAAGAAGAAGAAGAAGAAGAACATGAAGTGGAAGAAGATAGATTATGGATTAGTGGGTGAGGGCTTAGGGATTAGGAATTAGGTTTTGGGGATTAGGCATTAAATAGGGAGGATTCAAGATTATGGATTAAAGATTAAGATTAAAGATTAAAGATTAAAGATCAAAGATTTAAGATCAAAGATTAAAGATTAGGGATACGGTTTAGGGACTGGGCATTAGCAATTAGTGTTAGGATTGAAGGATTAGTTAATAGGGATTGGTGATTAGGGTTAAGGTTTAGGGATTAGGGATTAGGGGTAAAGGATTAGGGTTTAAAGATTAGGGAACGAGGAATAGGAAGAGCAGGATTAGGGATTAGCGATTAAGGATAAAGAAGATGAAGGAGAGGAAGAAGAAGGAGAAGAAGAAAAAGAAGAAGAAAAAGAAGAAGAAGAAGAAGAAGAAAAAGAAGAAGAAAGTAGTAGAAGAAGAGGAAAGAAAGAAAGATAAATAAAGAAAAAAGAAGAAGAAAGGAGAAGGAAAAGGAAGAAAGTAGAAGAAAAAAGAGGAAAGAAAAAAGAAAGAAAAACAAAAACAAAAAATAAGATTAAGGAAAGAAGAAAGAAAAGGAAGAAGGAAGAGGGAAGAAGTAAGAAGGATGAAGGACGATGGAAGAAGCAAGAAGTAAGAAGGAAGAAGCAAGTAGGAAGGATGAATGAAGAAGGAAGAAGCAAGAAGGAAGAAGAAAAAGAAAGAAGAAAGAAAAAAGAAGAAAGAAGAAAGACGAAAGAAGAAGACCAAGAAGAAGAAGAATAAGAATAAGAAGAAGAAGAAGAAGTAGGACAATGGGAAGAGGAAGAAGAAGAAGAAGAAGAAGAAGAGAAGTGGGAGATGATGAAGAAGACAAAGAAGAAGAAAAAGAAGAAGAAAAATATGAAGAAGAAGAAAAGGAAGAAGAAGGAGAAGAAGAAGTGGAAGAAGAAGAAGAAGAGGAAGAGGAAGTGGAAGAAGAAGAAAGAAAGATGATGATGAGGAGGAGGAGGAAGAAGAAGAAGAAGAAGAAAGAAGAAGAAGTTGGAAAGAAGAAAGAGTAAAAAAGATCGAAGAAAGAAAATTGAAGATGTAAGAAAGAAGTAGGTAGGAAGAAGGAAAAGGAAGAATGAAGAAGGAAGAAGGAAGAAGAAAGAATTAAGAAGGTAGAAGGAAGAAGGAAGATGGAAGAAGGAAGAAGATCAAGAAGATGAAGAACAAAAACATGAAGAAGAAGAGGACAAAGAAGAGGAATAGCAAGTGGGAGAAGAAGATGAAGAGCGAGGGGAAGAAGAAGAATGAGAGGAAGAAGAAGAAGAAGAACAAGAAGAAGAAGAAGAAGAAAAAGTGGAAGAACAAGATGAGGTTGAAGAAGCCGAAGAGGAAGAAGAAGAAGGATAGGAAGAAGAAGAGGAAGAAGAAAAAGAAGAAGAGGAAGAGCTCGAACAAGATGAAGAAGAAGAGGAAGAAGACGAAGAAAAAGAGGAGAAGGAAGGAGAAGAGAAAGAAGAAGTAGAAGGACAAGCAGAAGATGAAGAAGAGAAGAGCAAGAATAATAAGAAGAGGAAGAAGAAGAAGAAGAAGAGCAAGAATAATAAGAAGAGGAAGAAGAAGAAGAAGAAGAGGAGGAGGTTGAAGAAGAGGATGAAGAGGAACAAGAGAAGGAAAAAGAAGAAATAGAAAAATAAAATGTAGAAGAAGTTAAAAAGATGAAGGAGAAGAAGAAGAAGAAGAAGTAGAAGAAGAAGAAGAAGAAGAAGAAGAGGAAGAAGATGAAGTATACGAAGAAGAAGAACAAGATGAAGATGAAGTAGATGAAGAAGAAGAACAAGAACAAGAAAAACCAAAAGAAGTAGTAGTAGTAGTAGAAGAAGAAGATGATGAAGAAGAAAAAGTAGTAGAAGAAGAAGAAGAAGAAGAGGAAGAACAAAAAGAAGAAGATGAGGAGGAGGATGAGGAAGAAGAGAAAGGAGAAGAAGATGTTGATAAGGAAGAAGAAGAAGAAGACGAGAAAGAAGAATAGGAAAAAGAAGAAGAGGAAGAAGAAAAGGAAGAAGAAGGGAAGAAATAAAAGAAAGAGAAGAGGAAGAAAAGGACAAACAAGAGGAAGAAGAAGAAGAGGAATAAGAGAAAGAAGTGCAAGAAGAAGAGGAAGAAGTAGGAGGAGAAGAAGAAGAAGAAGAAGAAGAAGAAATAAAAGAAGAAGAACAAGAAGTAGTAGAAGAAGTAGTAGAAGAAGAAGAAGAAGAATAAGAAGAAGAAGTAGAAGTGAATGAAGAAGAAGAAAATGATAAAGAAGAAGAAGAAAATGAAGAAGAAGATGAAGGACAAGAAGAAGAAGTAGTTGTAGTAGTAATAGTAGTAGTATAAGAGACGAAGAAGAAGAAGTAGTTGTAGTAGTAGTAGAGGAGGAAGAAGAAGACAAAGATGGGGAAGAAGAAGTAAAAGATGAAGCTGGAGAAGAAGAAGAAGAAGAAGACGAATAAGCAGAAGAACAAGAGGATGGAGAAGAAGAAGAAGAAGTAGAAGAAGGCAAAGAAGAAGAAGAAGAAAAGGTGATGACGATGAAGAGGAAGAAGAAGAAGTAGAAGAGGGAGAAGAACACAAAGAAAAACAAGAAAAAGAAGAAGAAGAAGAGGAAAAAGAAGAAAAAGAACAAGAAGATGACGAAGATTAAGAACAAGAGGAAGAAGAAGAAGAAGAAGATGTGGAAGAAGAAGGGAAAGAAGAAGAAGAAGAACAAGAAGAAGAAGAGGAAGAAGATGATGAAGAGGTGGAAGAAGAAGAAGAAGTAGGAGAAGAAAAAGAGGAAGAATGGGAACATGAAGTAGAAGAAGAAGAAAGAGAAGCAGATGAAGATGATGATGATGAAAAAGAAGAAGGGGTAAGGCAAGAAAAAGAAGAAGAAGAAGAAGGAAAAGTAGAGGAAGAAGATGAAGAGGAAGCATAAGAGGGGGAGAAGGAAGAACAAGAAGAAGTAGAAAAAGAATAAGAAGATGAAGAAAAAGAAGAACAAGAAAAGGAAAAAAAACTAGAATAAAAAGTAGAAGACTAAGAATACGAAGAAGGAGAAGAAGAACAAAAAGAAGAAGAAGAAAAAGAAGAAGAAAAAGAGGAGGAAGAAGAAAAAGAAGAAGAAGAAGAAGAAGGAGAAGAAGAAGAAGTGGAAAAAGAAGAAGAATGAGAACAAGAAGGGGAGGAAGGAGAAGAAAAAGAAGAAGAAGAAGAATAAGAAGAGGAAGAGGAAGGTGAAGAAGAAGAAGAAGAAGAAGAAGAAGTTGAAGAAGATGGGGAAGAAGAAGAAGAAGAAGAAGAAGATGATGATGATGATGATGGTGATGATGATGATGATGAAAAGCAAGAAGAAGAAGAAGAAAAAAATAAAGAAGAATAAAAACAAGAACATGAGGAAGAAGAAGAAGGGGAAGAAGAAGAAACAAAAGAATAAGAGAAAGAAGAAGAGGAAGAAGAAGAAGAAGAAGAAGAAGAAGAAGTGGTAGAAGAGGAAGAATAAGAGGGAGAAGTAGAAGAGAAAGAAGAGCAAGAAGAAGAGGAAGAGGAGAAGAAAAAAGAACAAGATAAAGAGGAAGAAGAAGAAAAAGAAGTAGAGGAAGTAGAAGAAGGCAAAGAAGAAGAAAACGAAGAGAAGGAAGAAGAAGAAGAAGAGGAAGAAGAGGAACAAGAGGAGGAAGAAGATGAAGGAGAAGAAGTCAAAGAAGAAGAAGAAGAATACAAAGAACAAAACGAAGACGAACAAGAATAACAAGAAGAAGCAGATGACAAATAAGAAGAAGAAGTAAAAGAAGAAGAAGAAAAGGAAGAAGAAGAAGAAGATGATGATGATGATGATGAAGATGAAGAAGAAGAAAAAGTTGAAGTAATTGAAGGAGAAGGGGAAGGAAAAAAATGAATAAGAAAAGGAAGAAGATGAGGAAGAAGAAGAAGGGGAAGAAGAAGAAGCAAAAGAATAATAGGAAGAAGAAGAGGAAGAAAAGTAGAAGAAGAAGAAGAAGAAGTGGAAGAAGAGGAAGAATAAGAAGGAGAAGTAGAAGAGGAAGAGGAGCAAGAAGAAGAGGAAGAAGGAGAAGAAAAAAGAACAAGATAAAGAGGAAGAAGACGAAAAAGAAGAAGTAGAAGAAGTAGAAGAAGACAAAGCAGAAGAAAACCAAGAGAAGGAAGAAGAAGAAGAGGAAGAAGAGAAATAAGAAGAGGAAGAATAAGAAGAAGAAGAAGTCAAAGAAGAAGAAGAAGAAGAAAAAGAAGAAGACGAAGAGGAACAAGAATAAAAAGAAGAAAACGAAGAGGAACAAGAATAAAAAGAAGAAGTAGAAGACGAACAAGAAGAAGAAGTAAAAGAAGAAGAAGAAAAGGAAGAAGAAGGAGAAGAACAAGATGAAGAAAAAGAAAAAGATGAAGTAGTAGATGGAGAAGGGGAAGTAGAAAAATAGGTGGAGAAGGAAGAAGAAGAAGTTGAAGAAGAGGAAGAAGAAGAAGAGGAAGAAGTCGAAGAGAAAGATGACAAAAAAGTGGAAGAGGAAGAAGAACAAGTGAAAAAAGAAAAAGCAAAAGAAGAAAAAGAAGAAGTAGAAGAAGAAGATGATGATGAAGAAGAAGGAGAAGAAGAAGAAATGGAAGAAGAAGAAGAAGAATAGGAAGAAGAAGAAGAAGAAGAGGAAGAAGATGAAAAGGAGGAACAAGAAGAAGAAGAGGAAGTAGAAGAAGAGGAAGAAGAGGAATGAAAGGTGGAAGAAGAAGAAGAAGAAGTAATAATAATACAAGAAGAAAAAAGAAGAAGAAAAAGAAGAAAAAGATGGAGAAGAATAGGACGAATAAGAAGAAGAGGTAGAAGAAGTAGAAGAAGATGAAGAAAAAAAAGAAGAAAAAGAAGAAGAAGAAGCATTAGGAATTAGGGATAAGTGATTTAAGATTAATGATTAGGGATTAAAGAATTGGGGTTAGAGATTAGGGATTAAAGATTAAGGATAATAGATAAAATATTAGAGATTAGAGATTAGGGATTAAGGGATTAGGTCATAAAGATTGGGGATTAAGTATTAGGGAATAGAGATTAGCGATTAAAGATTAAGGATTAGGGATTACAAATTATGAAAGAAGTAGAGGAAGAAGAAGAAGAACAAGAAGAAAAAGAAGAAGAAGAAGAAGTAGAAAAGAAGAAGAGGAAATTGTAGTAATAGTAGTAATAGAAGAAGAAGAGGAAGAAGAAGAAGAAGAAGAGGAAGAAGTAGTAGAAGAAGAAGAAGAAAAAGAAGGAGAATAATAATAATAATAATAATAATAATAAGAAAGAAGATGATGATGATGCTGAAGAAGATAAAAAAGAAGAAAAAGAAGTTGATGATGTTGAAGACAATGAAGAAGAAGAAGAAGCAGAAAAAGAAAAAGAAGAAGAAGAAGAAGAAGAAAGGGATGAAGAAGAAGATGATGATGATGATGAAGAAGAAGATGATAAAGAAGAAGAAGAGGAAGAAGAGGAAGAAAAAGAAGAAAAAGAAGAAAAAGAAGAAGAGGAAGATGAGGAAGAAGAGGAAGAAGAGGATGAAGAAGAACAAGAAGATTTGGAGGAAGAAGAAGAAGATGAAGAAGAAGAGGAAGAAGAAGAGGAAGAAGAAGAAGTTGAAGAATGGAAGAAGAAGAGGAAGAAGAGGAAGAAGAAGAAAAGGAAGAAGAAGAAGTCAAAGAGGAAGAAGAAGTAGTAGAATGAGGAGAAAAAAAGGAGAGCAAGAAGAAGAAGAAGAAGAAGAAGAAGGAGAAGGAGAATGGGGAGAAAAAGAAGAAGAAGAAGAAGAAGAAGCAGAAGAGGAGGAGAAGGGGAAGAAGAAGAATGAGAAGAAGGATATGAATAAAAAGAAGAAGAATAGAAGGAGAAGAAGAAGAAGAAAAAGAAGAAGGAGAAGTAGATGAGAAAGGACATGTGGAAAAAGAAAAAGAAGAAGAAGAAGAGAAGATAAACAACTAGAAGAAGAAGTAGAGAAGAAGAAGAAGAAGGAGAATGAGAAGAACAAGAAGAAGTAGTAGAAGCGAAAAATGAAGAAGTAGAAGAGGAAGCAGAAGGAGAAGAAGAAGAAAAGACGATGATGATGGTGAAAAAGAAGAAGAAGAAGAAGAAGAAGAACAATAAGAAGAAGAAGAAAAAGAACTAGAAGATCAAGAGAGAGAAGAAGAAGAAAAAAAAAAGAAGAGGAAGAAGAGGACGAAGAAGGAGGAGGAGGAGGAGAAGGAGAAGAAGAAGAAGAAGAAGTGTAAGAAGAAGAAATGGAAAGAAGAAGAAGAAGAAGAATATGAAGGAGAAGAAGAAGAAGAAGAAGAAGACGAAGACGAAGAAAAAGAAGAACAGGAAGAAGATGAAAAAGTTGATGAAGAAGATGAAGAAGAAGAATAAAAAGAAGAAGAGTGAGAAGAAGAAGAAGAAGAAGACGAGGAGGAGGAGGAAGAAGAAAAGGAAGGAGAAGAGAAAGAAGAAGAAGAAGCAGAAGAAGAAAAAGAAGGTGAGGAAGAAGAGAAGAAAGAAGAAGAAGAAGATGAGGAAGAAGTAGAAGAAGAAGAAGTTGAAAAAAAAGAAGAAGAGGAAGAAAAGGATGAGGAAGAAGTGGAAGAAGGAGAAGAAGAGGAACAACAAGAAGAGGAAGAAGAAGAAGAGGAAGAAGAATGAGAAGAAGTAGGACAAGAAGAAGAAGAAGAAGAAGAAAGAGAAAAAGAAGAAGAAGAAGAAGAAGAAGAAGAAGAAGAACAATTAGAAGAAGAAGAAGAGGGAAAAGAAGAACAAGAGAAAGAAAAAGTAGAAGAAGAAGTAGAAAAGATAAAGAAGAAGAAGAAGAAGAGGAAGACAAAGAAGAAGAAGAGGAAGAAGAAGTGAAACAAGAAGAAGAGAAAGAAGATGGAGAAGAATATAAAAAGGAAGAACAAGAAGAAGAAGAAGAAGATGAAGAAGAAGAAGGTGAAGAAGAAAAAGTAGAAGAAGAAGAGGAGGAAGAAGAAGAAAAGGGAGAAGAAGAAGTTGAAGAAGATGGAGAAGAAGAGGAAGAAGTAAACGATGAAGAAGAAGATGATAATGAAGAAGAAGAAGAAAGAAAGGAAGAAGAAGAAGAGCAAAAAGAAGAACAAGATGTAGAAGAGGAAGTAAAAGTAAAAGTGAAAAACAAAGAAGATGAAGAAGAAGAAAAAGAAGAGGAAGAAGAAGATGAGGAAAAAGAAGAAGAAGAAGATGAGGAAGAAGAACAAGAAGAAGGCAAGGAAGAAGCAGAAGAAGAAGGACAACAAGTGGAAGAAGAGGAATAAATGGAAGAAGAAGTAGAAGAAGATGTGGAAGTAGGAGAAGAAGAGGAGGAGGAAGAAGAAGAAGAAGAAGGAGAAGTGGACGAAGAAGAGGAAGAAGATGAAAAAGAGGAACAATAAGAAAATAAAAAAGAGGAAGAAGAAGAAGTGCAAGAAGCATAAGAAGAATAAGAACAAGAAGAGGACAAAAAAAAGAATAATAATAAGAAGAAGAAGAGGAAGAAGAAGAAGAAGAAGAAGAAGAAGGAGAAGAAGAAGAATAAATAGGAGAAGAAGAAGAAGAAGAGGAATAAGAAGAAGAAGAACAACAATTTGAAGAAGAAGAAGAAGGAGAAGTAAAAGAAGAGGATGAAGAAGAAGAAGAAGAGGAGCAAACAGAGGAAGAAGAAGAAGAGGAAAAGAAGAAGAAGAAGAAGATGTCAACAAAGAAGAAGAAGAAGAATAAGAAGCAGAGATAGAGGAAGAAGAGGAAGAAGAATAAGAAGCACAAGAAGAAGAAGGAGTAGAGAAAGAAGAAAAAGAAGAACTAGAGGAAGATGAGGAAAAAGAGATAGAAGAGGATGAAGAAGATGCAGAAGAAGGAGAAGAGGAAGAGGAAGAAGAAGAAGAAACCGAAGAAGAGGAGGAAGAACATGAAGAAGAGGAAGAAGAAGAAGAAAAAGAACAAGTAGAAGAGGAACATGAAAAAGAAGAAGAGGAAGAAGAAGAAGAAGAGGAAGAAGAAGAAGATGAAGAAGAAGAAGAATATGAAGAAGACGACGAAGAAGAAGAGGAAGAAGAAAAAGAAGAAGAAGTCAAAGAAGAAGAAGAAGAAGAAGAAGAAGAGGAACAATTAAAAGATGAAGAAGAAAAACAAAAAATGAAGAGAAAGATGAAGAAGAAGTAGTACAAGTAGGACAAAAAGTGGAAGAAGATGTAGAAGAAGAAGAAGAAGAGCTATGAGAAGAAGAAGAAAACAATAGGAAGATGAGGAAGAAGAGGAAGTAGAGGTTGAAGAAGATGTAGAAGAAAGAGAAGAAGAAGAAGAGGAAGACGAAGAAGAAGAAGAAGAAGACAAAAAGGACGGAGAAGAAGAGGAGGAAGAAGAAGAGGAATAAGAAGAAGAAGAAGAGGAAGAGATGGAAGAACTAGAGGAAGAAGAATAAAAAGAAGTAGAAGAAAAGGAAAAAGAAGAAGAAGATGAGGAAGAAGAAGAAGATGAGGAAGAAGAAGATGATGAGGAAGAAGAGGAAGAAGAAGAAAATTTTGAAGGAGAAGAAGACGAAGAAGAGAAAGAAGTAGAAGAAGAAAAAGAATAGGAAGAAGCACAAGAAGTAGAAGAAGAAGAGGAAGGATAAGAAGAAGAAGAAGAAAAAGAAGAGGAAGAACAAGATGAAGAAGTGGGAGAAAAACAATAAGAGGAAGATGAAGAAGAAAAAGTACAAGAACAAGAAAAAGAAGATGGAGAAGTGCAAGATTAAGAAGAAGGAGAAGAAGATGTAGAAGAAGAAGAAGATGAAGAAGTGGAAGAGGAAGAAGAAGAAAAAGAAGAAGATGAAGAAGAAGAAGAAGAAAGGGAAGAAGAAGAGGAAAAAGAAAAAGAAGATGAAGAGGATGAAGAAGAAGAGGAAGAAAAAGAAGAAGAAGAGAAAGAAGAGGAAGGAGAAAAAAAAGATAAAGAAGAAGAATAAGAAGAAGAAGAATAAGAAGTGGAATAAGAAGGAGAAGAAGAACTAGTGGAATAAGAAGAAGAGTAAGAAAAGAAGAAGAAGAAGAACAAAAGGAAGATGAGGAAGATGAGGAAGAAGAAGAAGATGATGCGGAAGAAAAAGAAGTAGAAGAGAAAGAAGAAGAAGAAGAAGACGAAGTTGATGTAAGAGTGGAAGAAGATGAAGAGGAAGAAGAAGAAGACGAGGAAGAAGAGGATGAAGAAGAGGAAGAAGAGGAGCGGAGGAAGAACAAAAAGAAGAGGAGGAGGAAGAAGAAGAAGAAGAAGAAGAAGAAGAAGAAGTAGAATAAGAAGAAGAAGAAGAAGAAGAAGAAGACGGAGAGGAAGAAGAAGGAGAAGACGAAGAAGTGGAAGAAGAAGAAGTTGAAGAAGAAGAAGAAAAGGAAGAAGAAGAAGTGGAAGAAGAAAGAGAAGTGAAAGAAGAAGAAGAAGTTGATGAAGAGAAGAAGAAGAAGATAAAGAAGATGATGAAGAAAAAAAAGAATTAGAACAAAAAGAACAACAACAAGAAGAGGGATAAAAAGAAGTGGAAGACGAAGAAGAAGAAGAAGAAGAACAATTAAAAGAAGAAGAAGATGATGACGAAGAAGGAGAGGAAGAAGAAGAAGAAGAAGAAGAGGAAGGAGAAGAAGAAAGAGGAAGAAGAAGAAGAAGAAGAGGAAGAAGAAGAAGAAAAAGAAGTTGAAGAAGAAAGAAAAGAAGCAGAAGAGGAAGAAGAAGAAGAAGAAGAAGAAGAAGAAGAAAAAGAAGAAGTGGAAGAAAAGGAAGAGGAAGAAGAAGAGGAAGATGATGATGAATTAGAAAAAGAAGAACAAGAATAAGAAGAAGAGGAAGAAAAGGAAAAGAGGTATAGAAAGAAGAAGAAGAAGAAGAAGACGAAGAAGAAGAAGAAGAAGTGGAAGAAGAAGAAAACGAAGAAGAAGAAGAAGAAGAAGTAGAAGAAGAAGGAGAAGTGCAAGAAGAATAACA
>JAIUJO010000268.1:535000-565000 GCA_023846275.1 Vanilla planifolia
AGCAGAAGAGAATGAAGAAGAAGAAGAAGAAGAAGAAGAAGGAGAAAAAGAAATAAGAAGCAGAACAAGAATAAGAAGGAGAAGAAGAAGGAGTAGAAGAAGAAGAAGGAGATAAAGAAGAAGGAGAAGAGAAGAAGGAGAAGAAGAAGGAGTAGAAGAAGAACAAGAAGAAGAAGGAGAAGAAGAAGAAGAAGAAGATGAAGAAGGAGAAGAGGAAGATGGAGAAGAAGAAGAAGGAGGAGGAGGAGGAGGAGGAGGAGGAGAAGAAGTAGAAGAAGAAGAAAAAGAAGAAGAAGGAGAAGACGAGGAAGAAGATGGAGGAGGAGAAGAAGAAGAAGAAGAAGAAGAAAAAGAAGAAGAAGGAGAAGATGAAGAAGATGAAGAAGAATACCAATAAGAAGAAAAAGAGTAGGAAATGGAGAAGAAGACCCAGAAAAAGAAGAGGAAGATGATGTAGGAAAAGAAGAAGAAGAACATGATGAAGAAGAAGAAGAAGAAGAATTATAAGAAGAAGAGGATGAAGAGGAAGAGGAAGAAGAAGCAGAAAAAGAGGAAGAAAAGGAAGAAGAAAAAAAAGAAGAATAAGAAGAGGAAGGAGAGGAAGAAGAAGATGAAAAAAAAAGAAGAACAAAATGGAGAAGAAGAAGAAGAACAAGAAGAAAAAGCAAAAGAAGAAGGAAGAAGAAGAAGAAGGAGAAGGAGAGAAGAAGTAGAAGAAGAAGAATGAGAAGAAGAAGAAGTAGTAGTGGAAGAAGAAGAAGATGTCAAAGTTGGAGGAGGAGGAGAAGAAGAAGAAAATGATGAAGAAGAAGAATAAGAAGGGGGATGAAGAAGAGGAACAAGATGAAGAAGAAGAAGAAGAAGAAGAAGAATAAAAGCAAGAAAAAGAGTAGAAGAAGAAGAAGCAGAAGTAGTAGAAGAAGAAGAACAACAACAACAAGAAGAAGAAGTGCAAGAGTTAGGTGATGAAGAAGAAGAAGAAGAACAAGAAGAAAAGGAAGAAGTAGTAGAAGAAGAAGAAGAAGAGAGGAGGAGAAAAGAAGAAGTGTAAGAAGAAGAGGAGGAAGAAGAAGAAGAAGAAGAAAAGGAAGAAGAAGAAGAATAATAAGAAGAAGAGGTGGAGGAGGAAGAGGAAGAAGAAGCAGAGGAAGAATAAGAAGAAGAATAAGAAGATGAGGAGAAGCGGATGAACAAGAAGAAGAAGTTGAGTAAGAAGAAGAAGAAGAGGATGAAGAAGAAGAGGAAGAAGAGAAATGTTGAAGAAAGGGAATAGAACAAGAGAAAGAAGATGTGGAAAAGAAGAAGAGGAAAAAGAAGAAGAAGAAGAAGAAGAAGAAGAACCAAAGAAGAAGAAGAAGAAGAAGATGAAGAGGAGGAGGAGGAAGAAGAAGAAGAAGAAGAAGAAGAAAATGAAAAGGAAGAAGAAGAAGAAGTGAAAGAAGAAGAAGAAGAGGAATAAGTAGAAGAGGAGGGAAAACAAGAAGAGGAAGAAGAAGAAGAAGATGAAAAGGAAGAAGAGGAAGAGGAAGAAGATGAAGAAGAAGAAGAAGAAGAAGAATTTGACGTAATAGAAGAGGTAAAAGAAAAAGAATGAGAAGATGTTGTAAAAGAAGGAGAACAAGAAGAAGAAGTAGAAGAAGAAGAAGATAATGAAGAAGAAAAAAAGATGATGAATTATGGATTAGGGAGAGTGTGCTTAGGGATTAAGGATTAGGCATTAAAGATTAGGGATTAGAGATTATTGAAGTGTGATTGATAGTTTAAGGATTAGGGATTAGGTATTTTTAATTAGGGATTAAGAATTCAAGATTATGAATTAGAGGTTAGGTGATTAGGGTTAGTGTTTAGAAATTAGTGATTAGGGATTAAGGAATTCGTATTAGAGAATATGATTTATTTATTAGGAATTAAGAAATAAAGATTAGGGATTTGTGATTAAGGGATTAGGATTAAGGGATTAAATATTAGGGATTATGGGTTAGAGATTTTGGATTAAAGATCAAGGGATTAAAAACTAAGAATTAAGGATTACTGATTTGCAAATCAATATTAAGGATTATCTATTAAGAATTGGAGATTAAAGGAATAGGTCATAAAGATTTGGGAATAAGGATTAAGGATTAGGGATTAAGCATTAAAGATATTAGATTAGGGATTAGAGATTAAGAAAGAAGAAGAAGAATAGAAGAAGAAGATGATGATGATGACGATGAAGCAATAATAGAAGAAGAAAAAGAAGAAGAAGAAGTACATGAAGAAGAAGAAGAAGAAGGAGGATAAGAAGAAGAAGAAGAAGTAAAAGAAGCAGAAGAGGGAGGACAAGATGAAGAAGAAGAAGAAAAGGAAGAAGAAGAAGAAGAAGAAGAAGACAAGATGAAGAAGAAGAAGTGGAAGAAGAAGAGGAAGTTGAAGAAGAAGAGAAAGGAGAAGAAGGAGGAGAAGCAAAAGAAGAAGAAGAAGAAGAAGAAGAATATCAAGAAAAAGAAGAAGATGAAGAAAAAGAAGAAAAAGAGAAAGAAAAAAAATGAAGAAAAAGAAGAAGGAGAAGAAGAAGAAGAACAAGAAAAGAAGTGAAAGAAGAAGAAGAGTAAGAAAAGTAGAGGAACAAGAGGAAGAAAAAGAAGTAGAAGAAGAGGACGAAGAAGAAGTAGGAAAAGAAGAATAATAGGAAGAAGATGAAGAAGAGCAATAAGAAGAAGAAGAAGAAGATGACGAGGAAGACTAGGAGGAAGAAGAAGAAGAAGAAGTAGACAAAGAAAAAGAAGAGGAGCAAGAAGAAGTGAAAGATGTGGAAGAAGATGAAGAAGAAGTGGAAGAACAAGTAGAAGAAGAAGAAGAAGAAGAAGAAGAAGATGAAGGAGAAGAAGAAGAGGAGTAAGAAGAGGAGTGAAAAGAAGAAGACGAAGACGAAGAAGAAGAAGAGGAAAAAGGAGGAGAAGAAGAAAAAGAGGAGGAGGAAAAAGAAGATAAGGAGAAAGAAGAAGAGGAAGAAGAAGAAGAAGAAGAATAATTGATGGATGAGGAGTAGAGGATGAAGAATATGAGGAAGATGAGGAGGAAGAAGGAGAAGAAAAAGAGGAAGAAGAAGAAGGGGAAGAAGAGGAAATAAAAGAGGAAGAAGATAAAGAAGAGGAAGAAGAAGAAGAAGAAGAAGAAGAGAAAGAAGAAGAGGAAAAGAAGTAGAGGAAGAAGAAGATGAGGAAGTGGAGAATGAGGAAGAAGGAGAAGAAGAAGAAGAAGTAGAAGTAGAAGAAAAGGTGAAAGTAGAATAATTAGAAGAAGAAGAAATAGAAGAGGAAGATGAAGAAGAAGAAGAAGAGAAAGAAGGAGAGGAAGAAGAAGATGAACGAGAAGAAGAAGAAGAAGAGGATAAATAGGAAGAAGAGAAAGAAGAAGAAGAAGAAGAAGATGAAGTAGTAGAAGAAAAAGAAAAAGTAAAAATAAAAGGTGACAAAGAATATGTAGAAGAAGAAGAAGAAGAAGCAGAAGAAGATGGATTATGGATTAAGGATTAGGGACATATGGATTTAGGATTAAGATAAAAGATTAGAAATTAGATATAAGGGATTAGGGATTAGGTTTACTCATTACTGATTAAGAATTAAGGATTATGAATTAAGGATTAGTGACTAGCCTTAAGGTTTAAGAATTAGTGATTATGGATTAAGAAATATCTATTAATGAATACGATTTATGGATTAAGGATTAGGAATTAAGAATTAGGGATTAAAGGATTAGATTATAGGGATTAAGGATTACGATTTTGGATTACAGATCAAGGGATTATGATTTTAAGGATTAGGAATTAGGGATTCGAGATTAAGTATTATGAATTTGGGATTAGAGATTAGAGATTAGGGATTTAAGATAAGGGATTAAAGATAAAGATTAGCGATTTGGGATTAAACATTAAGGGATTAGATCTTAAAGAATAAGGAATATAGATTAAGGATTAGGGATTGAGGTTTAAGAATTAGGGATTATGAATTAAGAATTAGGGATTTGGTATTAGGTATTAGAGAAGAAGAAGAAGAAAAGGTAGAAGAACCAGAAGAAGATGAAGATGATGAAGAAGTAGTACTTATAGTAGTTGAAGAAGAAGAAGAAGTACAAGAAGAAGAATAAAAAGAAAGAGAATAAAAAGAAGATGATGAAGAAGAAGATGTAAAAGAAGAAGAAGACAGAGTAGAAGAAGAAGAAGAAGAAAAAGAAGATGAAGAAGAAATAGAAGAGGAAGAAGAAGAACAAGAACAACAACAAGAAGAGGAGAAGAAGAAGAAGAAGAAGGAGAAGTAGAAGGAGAGGAAGAAGAGAAGCATAAGAAGAAGAAGAAGAAGAAGAGGAGGAGGAGGAAGAGGAGAAGAAGAAGAGGAAGAAGAAGAAGATGAAGAAGAAGAAGAAGAAGTTGAAGGAAAAGAAGAAGAAGAAGAAGAGGATGAAGAAGAAGAGGAAGAAAAGAAGAAGAAGAAGAAGAAGAAGAGGAGGAAGAAGAAGAAGAGGAAGAAAACAAGAAGAAGAAGAAGAAGAAGAAGAGGGAGAAGAGGAAGAAGTGGAAGAAGAAGAAGAAGAAGAAGAAGAAGAAGAAGATGAAGAAGAAAAGGATGAGGAGGAAGAAGAAGAAGAAGAGGAGGAAGAAGATGAGGAAGAATCAAAAGAAGAAGAGCATGAAGAAGAAGAAGAAGAGGAAGAGGAAGAAGAATAAGAAGAAGAAGAAGAAGGTGAAGAAGATTAAGAAGAAGAAGAAGAAGGTGAATAAAAAGAAGAAGAAGAAGAAGGCAAAGAAGTAGGAAAGAAGAAGAAGAAGAAGAAGAAGAAGCGATGAAGAAGAAGAAGAAAAGAAGGGAAGAAGAAGAATAAGAATAAGAAGAGGAAGAAGTTGGAGAAAAAGAAGACAAAGTAGAAGAAGAAGAAGAAGATAAAGACAAAAAAGAAGCAATAAAAGTGGTAGAATAATAACAATAATAACAATAATAATAATAATAATAATAATTACAATAATAATAATAATAATAATAATAATAATAATAACAATAACAATAATAAGATGATGATTATGAAGAAGAAGAAGTAGAAGAAAAAGGGGAAGAAGAAGGAGAAGGAGCAGAAGAAGAAGAAGAAGAAGAAGAAGAAGAAGAAGAAAAGCAAAAAGATGAAGAATGAGAGGAAGAAGAAGAAGAAGAAGAGGAAGAATAGGATCATGAAGAATGAGGGGAAGATGAGGAAGAATGAGGAGAAGAGGGAGATTAAGAAGAAGAAGAAGAAGGATAAGATGAGGAAGAAGAGGAAAAGAAGAAGAAAATTTGGAAGGAGAAGAAGAGGAAGAGGAAGCAGAAGAAGAAGAAGAAGTGCAAGAAGAAGAAAAATAAGATAAAGAAGAAGAAGTAGTGGATGAAAAGTAGTTGATCAAGAGGAAGAAGAACAATAAGAAGAGGAAGAAGAATAAGAAAAACAAGAAGAAGAAGTAGAACAAGAAGAAGTGGAGGAAGTAGAAGAAGAAAAAGGAAAACAAGAAGAAGAAGATGAAGAAGAAGGGGAAGAAGAAGATGAAGAAGATAATGAAGAAGAAGAAGAAGTGAAAAAAGAAGAGTGAGAAGAACAAATGGAAGAAGAGGGAGAAGTCGAAGAAGAAGAAGAAGTAGAAGAAGCGAAAGAAGAAGAAGAAGAAGGCAAAGAAGAAGAAGAAGAAGAAGAAGATGATGAAGGAGAAGAAGAAGAAGTAGAAGAGGAAGCAGCAAAAAAGTAAGAAGAAGATGAAGAAGAAGAAGAAGAACTACAAGAAGAAGAAGAAGAAGAAGAAGAATTAGTAGTAGTAGTGCTAGTAGTAGTTGTAGAAGAAGAAGAAGAGAAAGAAGAGGAAGAAAAAGAAGAGACAGATGAAGAAGAAGATGAAGAAGGAAAAGAAAAAGAAGAAGAGGAAGAAGAAGAAGAAGAATGAAAAAGAAGAAGAAGAAGAAGAAGAAGAAGTAGAAGTAGAAGAAGAAGAATAAGTAGAAGTAGAAGAAGAAGAAGAAGAAGAAAAAAGATGAAGGGAAAGAAGAAGTGAAAGAAGAAGAAGAAGAAGAAGAAGATAAAGAAGAAGAAGAAGAAGAAGGAGAAGTGTATAAAGAAGAAGGAGAAGAAGAAGAAGAAGCTGAGGAAGTAGAAGTAGAAGAAGAAAAGGAAGAGGAAGAAGAAGAGGAAGAAGAATAGGAAAAGGAAGAACAAGAAGAGGAAGAAGAAGAAGATGAATAATAATAAGAAGAAGAACAAGAGGAAAAGGAAAAGAAAAAGATGAAGACAAAGAAGAAGAAGATGAATAAGAATAAGAAGAAGAAGAAATAGAAGAAGAAGATGATGAAGAAGAAGAGGAAGAAGAAGAAGAAGAAGGAGAAGGAGAAGAAGAAGAAGAAAAACAAGAAGAAGAGGAAGAAGAAGAAGAAAAAAAAGAAGTAGAATTAGAAGAAGAAGAAGAAGAGGAGGAAGAAGATGTAATAGAAGAAGAGGAAGATGAGCAAGGTGATGAAGAAGCGGACGAAGAGGAAGATGAAATAGAGGAAGAGGAAGAAGAAGAAGTATAAGAAGAAGAGGAAGAAGAAAAAGAAGAAGAAGACGAAGAAGAAGAAGAAGAAGAAGAAGAATGAAAAAAGGAAGAAGAGATAGAAAAATATGAAGAAGATGAAGGAGTACAAGTGGAGGAAGATGAGGAAGAAGAGGAAGAAGAAGATGTAGAAAAAGAAGAGGAAGATGAGATGAATTATGGATTAGGGATTAGGGGTTAGGGATTTAGGAAAGAAGGATTAGGGATCCAAGACTATGGGTTAAAAGTTAGGGAGATGGGGGTTAATGGGTTAGGGTTTAAGCATTAGGAATTAGGGATTAGGGACTTGGGAGTAAGCAATTAGGGATTAGGGTTTAGGTGTTACAGATTAGGGATTAGAGATTAGGGAGTAAGTAATAGGGAATAGGGATTAGTGATTAAAGATTATAAAATAGGGATTAAAGATTAGGCATAAAGGGATAAATTATTAGGGATTAGAGATTAGGAATTAAGAATTAAACATTAATTATTGAGAATTAAGGATTAGAAACTAAGGACTTAAGGCTAAGGTTTAAGAATTAAGAAATAAAGATTTGGAATTAAGGATTTTAAATTAGAGATTAGGGATGCAAGATTAAAGATAAGAGATTAAATGATTAAGATTACGACTATTGATTGGGGATTAGGGTTTAGGGATTAGCAATAAATGATTAGGGGTTATAGATGAGATATTAAGGATTAAGGATAATAAATTATAGATTAATGATTAAGGAGTAGGGATTAGGTATTAAGGATTAGAGTTTAGAGATTAGAGATTAGAGGTTAAAGATTAAAGATTAGGGATTAAACATTAAGAATGGATTAGGGATTAAGGTTTAGAGATTAAGGATTAGACATTTGAGAGAAGGAAGAATGGAGAGAAAGGAAGAAAGAATATGGAGAAGGAAGAAGGAAGAATAATGAAAGAAGAAAAAGGAGAGGAGGAAGAAGAAGAAAAAGAAGAAGTTAAAGAAGAAGAGGAAGAAGAAGAGGAAGAATAAAGAAGAAAGAAGGAATAAGGAAGAAGGAAAAAGGAAGATGGAAGAAAGAAAGAGGAAGGAAGAAGGAAGAAAGAAGGAAGGAGAAAGAAGATAGTAGAAAGTAGAAAGAAGAAAGGAGAATGCAGAAAGAAGAAGAAGAAGAAGGAGAAGTAGAAAGAGATGGAAGATGTGGAGAAGAAGAAGGAGAAGGAGAGGAGAAGGAGAAGGAGAAGGTGAAGGAGATGGAGAAGGAGAAAGGGATGGAGAAGTAGTAAGAGAAGGAAAAGAAGAAGGAGAAAGAGAAGGAGAAAGATAAGGAGAAGAAGAAGAAGAAGACTTAGAAGAAGAAAAAGAAGAAGAAGAAAAAGAAATGGAAGAAGAAGGAGAAGAAGAAGAAGAAGAAGAGGACGAGGAAGAAGAAGAAGTAGAAGAAAAGAAGAAGATGAAGATGTAGAAGAAGAAGAAGAAGAAGAAATAAGTGAAGAAGAAGAAGAAGAGGAAGAGGTAGATGAGGAAGAAGAGGAAGAGGAAGTAGAAGAAGAAAATAAGGAGGAAGAAGAAGAAAAAAAGGAAGAAGAAGAAGAGGAGGAAGAAGAAGAAGAAGAAGAAGAAGAGGAAGACAAAGAGGAGGAACAAGAAGAAGAGGAAGAGGAGATGGATTAGGGATTAGGGGTTAAGGATTAAGAATTAAGGAGGAGGTTTAGAGATTAGAGAATATAGATTATAGAATAGGGAGGGAGGGATTAAGGATTAGAAATTAGGTATTGGGCATTATGGATAAGGGATTAAGGTGAGTGATTAGGTATTAGCATTTAAGAGTGGGGATTATGGATAAGTAATTAGGGATTTGGGTGTAGGAATTAAAAATTATTGATTAGGGAGTAGGCATTAGAGAATAGGTAATAAGGACTAGGGATTACATATTAGAGGTGAGGGATGAAGGGATTAATGATTAGGGATTAAGAATTATGGATTATAAATTAAGGGATTAGTCATTAAGAATTAGAGATTTAGGATTAGGAATTACAGATTAAGGAATAGGGATTAGGAATTAGAGATTCATGATTAGGGATTTAGGATTTAATATTAAGTATTAGAGATTAGAGATTAGGAATTAGAGGTATAGGGATTAGGATTAGCATTAGGGATTACAGATTATGGTTTAGAGATTAGGAATTTGTGATTAAGGATTAAGGATTATTGATTGAATATTAGAGATTAGGGTTTCTAGATTATATATTATAGATTAAGGATGGTGGATTAGAAATTAGGTATTAGGGCTTAAGGATTAGAGATTAGAGTTTACGAAATAGAGATTAAGGAATATGATTTAGATTTTAGAGATTAAGGATGGATTAAAGATTAAAGATTAGGGATTAGGGATTAGGCATTAGAGAATAAGGAGAAGGAAGAAAGAAGAAGGAAAAAGGTAGAAGAAGAAAGAAAGAAACATGAAAAGGAAGAAAAAAGAAGTAAAAAGAAAGAAAAAGAAGAAAAGTAGAAAAGGAAGAAGAAGAAGAAGAAGAAAGAAAGAGAAGGAGGAGGACATGGAGAAGGAGGAGGGAAAAGAGAAGGAGAACAAGAAATAAAAGGAAAAGGAGATGCATAAGAAGAAGGAGGAGGAGGAGAAAAAAGAGAAAGAGAAGGAGAAAGATAAGGGGTAAGAGAATAAGAAGAAGTAGGAGTAGAAGGAGAAGTAGAAGAAGAAGAAGTAGAAGAATATGAAGAAGTAGTAGAAGAAGAAGAAGAAAAAGAAGTAGAAGTACAAAAAGAAGGAAAAGATTTTTAAGAAAAAAAGAAAAAGAAGAGGTAAAAGAAGACGTAGAATATGATGATGATGATTAATAAGAAGAAAATGAAGAAGAAGAGGAAGAAGTAGATGGGAAAAGGAAGAAGAAGAGGAAAAAGAGGAAAAGAAAGAAGAAGAAGAAGAAGAAGAATAGGAAGACAAAGGGGAACAATAAAGAAGAAACATTAAAGAAGAAATAAAAAAGAAGAAGAAAGAATGAACAAGGAAGAAGAAAGGTGGAAGGAAGAAGGGAGAAGGAAGAAGGAAGAAGAATAAAGAATGAACAAAGCACAAGGAAGAAAGAAGAAGGAAGAAGAAGAATAAGAAGTAGGAGAAGTACATGGAGAAGGAGGAGGGGAAGGAGAAGGAGAAGGAGAAGGAGAAGGAGAAGGAGGTGCATAAGAAGAAGGAGAAGGAGGAGGAAGAGAAGAAAAAGAAGAAGGAGAAAGATGAGCGAAAGGAGAATGAGAAGAAGGAGAAGCAACAAAAGGAGAAGAAGAAAAAGAAGACGAAGAAATAGAAAAAGAAGAAGAAGAGGAAAAAGAAGAAGAAGAACAATAAGAAGAAGAAGAGGAAAAAGAAAAATAAGAAAAGAAGAATAATGAGAAAAAGATCAAGGAAAAGAGAAGAAGAGGAAGATGAAGAACTAGAAGAAGAACTTGAAGAAGAAGAAGAAGTAATTAGAGATTAAGGTATTGAGATTAAGCATTATGGATTAGGGAATATGGATTGAGGAATAAGTAATAGGGATTAAGGATTAGGGAATATGGATTAGTTATTAAAGGATTGATCATCAATAATTAGAGATTAGAGATTAAGGGTTAACTATTAACGATTATGAATTAGGGGTTTAGAAATAGGGATTATGAATTAATGAATAGGGATAAGGGGTTTAGGATTAGAGATTATTTATTAGGGATTTTAGATGTGGGTTTAGGAATTAAAGATTAAGGATTAATGATTAGGCAATTATAATTAAGATAAAGGACTAGGAATTAGGGATTTGAGATTAAGGAGGGGGACTAAGGATTTGGGAATATAGATTATAGATTAGGGAGAGATAGATTCGATATTTTCGATTAGGTGTTGGGGATTAGGGATTAGGTATTTGGGATTTGTTATTAAGCATTAGGGATTAGAGGTTAGGGTTATGGATTAAGGATTACAGATTAGAGATTAGATATTATGGATTACCAATTAGGGATTATAGTTTAAGGATTAAAGATTATAGATTAGGAAGTAGAGATTATAAAATAAGTAATAAGGATTAGGGATTAAGGATAAAGGATAAGGGTTAGGGATTAGGGATTAGTGATGCTGGGTTAATGATTATGGACTATGGATTAAAGATTTAGAGATTATTTATTAAAGATTAGGGATTTAAGATTTAGAATTGTGGATTAGGGAATAAGGATTAAGGATTAAGGATTAGAGATTAGTTATTAATGATTTGGGATTTAGGATTAGATATTAGAGATTAGGGATTAGGATGAGAATTAAGCATTACAGAGTAGGGATTTAAGATTAGGGACTAGTGATTAAGGATTAGGGATTAATGGTTATGGATTACATATTAGAGAGTTGGTATTATGGATTGTAGATTAGGTTTTAGGAATAAGGTATTAGGGATTAAGTTTTAGAGAATAGATATTAAAAATAGAGATTAAGGATTGAGGATTAAGGATGGATTAGAAATTAAGGATTAAGAATTAAGAATTAGGAATGTGGGATTAAATATTAGGGCATAGGGATTAGAGATTAGGGAATACGAATTACGAATTAGGGAGGGAGGGATTGAGGATTAGAGATTAGGTATTAGGGATTATGGATTCAGGATTATGGAGGGAGGGATTAGGTATTTGCATTAGGTATTAAGGATTGTGGATAAACAACTAGAGATTAGGGTTTAGGGATTAAGGATTATTGATTAAGTAATAGGAATTAGGGAATAAGTAATAAGTATTAGGGATTATGGATTAAGGATTAGTGATAAGGGATTAGAGATGATAGGATTAATTATTAGGGATTAAGAATTGATTGTTAAAGATTAAGAATTTAGAGTTAGGGATTATGGATGCAAGAATATGGATTAGGGATTAAGAATTAGAGATTAGTGAATAGGGATTCAAGATTTAGGATTAAGTATTAGAGATTAAAGATTAGGGATTAGAGATTAAGGGATTAAGATTAGGGTTATAGATTAGAGATTAGGGGTTATGGATTAGAGATTTGTGGTTAAGGATTAGAGATTAAGGATTAAAGATTAATGATTAGGGATTATAGATTATAGATTAAGGAGTAAGGATTAGGAATTAAGTGTTAAGGATTAGGGATTAAAGATTAGAGTTTAAAGAATAGACTTTAGAGATTAAGAATTTGGTACTAAGGATTAATAATGAACTAGGGATTAAGGATTAAAGAATAGGGATTAGAGATTAGGGAATAAAGAGAAGAAAGAAGGAAAAAGGGAGAAGAAGAAAGAATAAAGAAGAAGAAGGAAGAAGAAAAAAGAAAGAATGAAGAAGAAGAACAAGAGGAAGAAGAAAAGGAAGAAGAAGAAGAAGAAGAAAAGGAAGAAGAAGATGAAGAATAAAGAAGAAAAAAGAAACAAGAAAGAAGAAAGAGGAAAGAGAGAAGAAGGAAGAAGGAATATGGAAGGAAGAAGGGAGAAGGATGAAGAAAGAAGAAAGAGGAATGAAGAATGAAGAAAGAAGATTGAGGAGGAGAAGTAGAAGGAAAAGGAGGAGGATAGCAAGAACGAGCAAGAGAAGGAGAAGAAAAAGAAGTGGAAAAGAAAGAAGAGGAAGAAGAGGATGTATATGAAGAAGAAGAAGGGGAAGTAGAATAAAAAGAAGAGGAAAAAGAAGAAGAGGAAGAATAAGTAAAAGAAGGGGAAGAAGATGAAGAAAAAGAAGGAAAAGAAGAATAAGAGGAAGAAAAAGAAGAAGATAAAGAAGAAGAAGAAGAAGAAGAAGAAAAAGAAGAAGAAGAAGTAAAAGATTAAGGAGAGGAAGAAGAAGAGGAAGAAGTTGAACCATTAGAAGAAGAAGAAAATGAAGAAGAAGCAGTGGAAGAAGAAGAATCATAAGTTGAATAAGGAGAATAGGTAAAAGAAGTATAGGAAGGAGTAGAAGAAGAAGAGAAGAGAGAAAGAGGATGGAGAAGAAGAAAAAGTAGAAGAAGAAGAACAAAAGGAACAAGAAGAAGAAGAAGAAGTAGTAGTAGAAGAAGAAGTAGAAGAAGAAGTTAGAGAAGAAGAGGGAGAAGAAGAAGAAGAGGAAGAAGAATTGGAATATGAGATAAGGAAGAAGAAGGAGAAGAAGTAAAAGAAGAAGTAGTAGAGGAAGAAGAAGAAGAAGAAAAAGATTAAGATCTAGAAGAGGAAGAAGAAGAAAAAGATGATGAAAAAGAAGAAGATGGAGAAGAAGAAGATGAAGGAGGAGGAGGAGAAGAAGAAGAAAAAGAAGAAGAAGAAGAAAAGGCAGAAGAAAAAAAGAACTAGAACAAGTAGAAGAGGAAGATAGAGAAGAAGAAGAATAATAAGAAGAGGAGAAATAGGAAGACAAGGAAGGAGAAGAAGGGAATAAAAGAAAGAAGAAGAAGGCGAAGATGATGAAGAAGAAGAAGAAGAAGAAGAAGAAAACGAGGAAGAAGAAAAATAAGATGAAGAAGAAGAAGTGGATGAAAAGTAGTTGAAGACGAGGAAGAAGAACAATAAGAAGAGGAAGAAGAATAAGAAAAACAACAAGAAGATGAAAGAGAAGAAGAAGTGGAGGAAGTAGAACAAGAAGAAAAAGGAGGAGAAGAAGAAGAAGAAGAAGGGGAAGGAGTAGAAGAAGAAGAAGAAGATGAAGAAGATAAAGAAGAAGATGAAGAAGAAGAAGAAGAAGTGAGAAAGGAAGAGGGAGAAGAACAAGTGGAAGAAGTGGAAGAAGAAGAAGAAGTAGAAGAAGCAAAGAAGAAGAAGAAGAAGAAGAAGAAGAAGAAGATGTTGAAGAAGAAGAAGAAGAAGTAAAAGAGGAAGTAGAAAAAAGTAAGAAGAAGATGAAGAAGAAGAAGAAGAGAAAGAAGAAATACAAGAAGAAGAAGAAGAAGAAGAAGAATTAGTAGTAGTAGTAGTGCTAGTAGTAGCTGTAGAAGAAGAAAATGAAGAGGAAGAAAAAGAAGAGACAGTTGAAGAAGAAGAAGAAGGAAAAGAAAAAGAAGAAGAGGAAGAAGACGAAGAATGAAAAAGAAGAAAAAGAAGAAGTAGAAGTAGTAGTAGAACAAGAAGAAGAAGAAGAAGTAGAAGTAGTAGTAGTAGAAGAAGAAGAAGAAGAAGAAGAAAAAGAAGTGAAAGAAGAAGAAGAAGAAAAAGAAGAAGAGGAAGAAGAAGAAGAAGATGAAGAAGAAGAAGAAGATGAAGGAGAAGTGTATAAAGAAGGAGAAGAAGAAGAAGCTGAGGAAGTAGATGAAGAAGAAGAAGAGGAAAAAGAAGAGGAAGAAGAATAGGAAAAGGAAGAAGAGGAAGAGGAAGAAGAAGAAAATGAATAAAAAGAAGAAGAAGAACAAGAGGAAAAGGAAAAGAAAAAGATGAAGACAAAGAAGAAGAAGAAGAAAGAGAAGAAGAAGATGATGAAGAATAAGGGGAAGAAGGAGAAGAAGAAGGAGAAGGAGAAGAAGAAAAAGAAAAAGAAAAAAGAATAGGTAGAACTAGAAAAGAAGAAGAAGAAGAAGAGGGAGAAGAAGAAGAAGAAAAAGAAGAAGTAGAATTAGAAGAGGAAGAGGAGGAAGAAGAAGAAAAAGAAGAAGAAGAGGATGAGCAAGGTGATCAAGAAGAGGATGAAGAAGAAGAAGAAGAAGAAGAAGTATAAGAAGAAGAGAAAGGAGAAGAAGAAGAAGGCGAAGAAGAAGAAAAAGAATAATGAAATAAGGAAGAAGAGACAGAAAAAGATGAAGAAGTTGAAGAAGTACAAGTGGAAGAAGAAAAGGAGAAAGAAGACGAAGTAGAAGACGTAGATAAAGAAGAGGAAGAGGAGATGAATTATTGATAAAGGATTAGGGGTTAGGGATTTAGGAAAGAAGGATTATGGATCCAAGACTATGGGTTAAAAGTTAGGGAGATGGGTTTAAAAGATTAGGGTTTAGGCATTAGGTATTAGGGATTAGGGACTTGGGAGTTAGCACTTAGGGATTAGGGTTTAGGTGTTATGCATTAGGGATAAGAGATTAAGGAGTAAGTAATAGGGATTAGGGATTAGTGGTTAAAGATTATGTGTTAGGGATTAGAGATTAGGCATAAAGGGATAAATTATTAGGGATTAGAGATTAGGAATTAAGAATTAAATATTAATTATTAAGAATTAAGGATTAGAAACTAAGAACTTAAGGCTAAGGTTTAAGAATTAGGAAATAAAGATTTGGAATTAAGGATTTTAAATTAGAGATTAGGGATGCAAGATTAAAGATTAGAGATTAAATGATTAAGATTAGGACTATTGATTGGGGATTAGGGTTTAGGGATTAGCGATTAATGATTAAGGTTTAGAGATGGATATTAAGGATTAAGGATAATAAATTATAGATTAAGGATTAAGGAGTAGGGATTAGGTATTAAGGATTAGAGTTTAGAGATTAGAGATTAGAGGTTAAAGATTAAAAATTAGGGATTAGACATTAAGAATGGATTAGGGATTAAGGTTTAGAGATTAAGGATTAGGCATTTGAGAGAAGGAGGAAGGAACAATGGACAAAAAGGAAGAAAGAAGATGGTAAAAGGAAGTAGGAAGAAGGAAGAGGAAAGAAAGAAGAAAAAGGAGTGGAGGAAGAAGAGGAAAAAGAAGTTAAAAAAGAAGAGGAAGAAGAAGAGGAAGAATAAAGAAGAAAGAAGGAAGAAGGAAGAAGGAAAAAGGAAGATGGAAGAAGGAAAGAGGAAGATGGAAGGAAGAAAGAAGGAAGGAGAAAGAAGAAATTAGAAAGTAAAAAGAAGAAAGGAGAATGTAGAAAGAAGAAGAAAAAGAAGAAGGAGAAGTAGAAAGAGAAGGAAGATGTATAGAAGAAGAAGGAGAAGGAGAAGGAGAAGGAGAAGGAGAAAGTGAAGGAGATGGAGAAGGAGAAAGGGATGGAGAAGTAGTAAGAGAAGGAAAAGGAGGAGAAGGAGAAAGAGAAGGAGAAAGACAAGGAGAAGAAGAAGAAGAAGACGAAGAAGAAGAAAAAGAAGAAGGAAAAAAAAAATATGAAAGAAGAAGAAGAAGAAGAAGAGGACAAGGAAGAAGAAGAAGAAGAAGAAGAAAAGAAGAAGAAGAAGATGTAGAAGAAGAAGAAGAAGAAGAAATAAGGTAATAAGAAGAAGAAGAAGAGGAAGAGGATGAGGTAGATGAGAAAGAAGAGGAAGAGGAAGAAGAAGAAGAAAATAAGGAGGAAGAAGAAGAAGAAGAGCAAGAAGAAGAAGAAGAGGAAGAAGAAGAAGAAGAAGAAGAGGAAGACAAAGAGGAGGAACAAGAAGAAGAGGAAGAGGAGATGGGTTAGGGATTAGGGGTTAAGGATTAAGAATTAAGAATTAAGGAGGTTTAGAGATTAGAGAATATAGATTATAGAATAGGGAGGGAGGGATTAAGGATTAGAAATTAGGTATTGGGCATTATGGATAAGGGATTAATGATGGTGATTAGGTATTAGCATTTAAGAATAAGGATTATGGATAAGTAATTAGTGATTTGGGTGTAGGGATTAAAGATTATTGATTAGGGAGTAGTAATTAGAGAGTATGTAATAAGGATTAGGGATTACATATTAGAGGTGAGGGATGAAGGGATTAATGATTAGGGATTAAGAATTATGGATTATAGATTAAGGGATTAATCATTAAAGATTAGAGATTTACGATTTGGAATTACAGATTAGGGAATAAGGATTAGGAATTAGAGATTCATGAATAGGGATTTAGGATTTAATATTAGGTATTAGAGATTAGAGATTAAGAATTAGAGGTAGAGGGATTAGGATTAGCGTTAGGGATTACAGATTATGGTTTAGAGATTAGGAATTTGTGATTAAGGATTAGGGATTATTGATTGAATATTAGAGATTAGGGTTTCTAGATTATATATTATAGATTAAGGATTGTGGATTTGAAATTAGGTATATAGCACATTCTTTTCTCATGAAAGATAATAAATTTTAATAACATGTTCAAAGTGAGGTTCAATTGGAGTTAGTTGGATTACTATAAATAAAATTTTTAATTTTTTAAAAAAATTCCAATAAAATATTTGTAATAATTTTTACTTAAATTTAACAAATATATAAAAGTGATTTTTTATAAAATTTAAATTTTTTTAAAAACATATTATTAAGATTTCAAAAGTCATGTAATTGAAAAGCAACAATAATTAAAAATATAAATAATCAATTTTCAGTACAAAACAAGCCTATGTCCACTAAAACTATAAAACTAGGAAACGAAACACAATATAAGTTTTTCATATAAAGGCAAGTAGGCTAAACCCTCACAACAAAGAGGCAAATGAGTTAGACTACTATGGTCTTAGAGTGAAATAAAGTGCATGCTACTATAGCTTTATTATGAAATAAAATGGAAAAAAACATTTAGAGAATAAATCTAAACCATTAAAATGCCAATCCAATACCTAATGAAATCATTAAATAGGAACAAGTATCTTAATTAAATGAATTAAATATTAAGAAAGATAATAACTTAGCTGATTTGAAAAGAAAAAGAAAATTAGGAGTTTAACGGGTGAATGACGCAAGAAAATTAGGAGAAGAAGAAGAAGTAGAAGAATATGAAGAAGTAGAAGAAGAAAAAAAGAAAAAGAAGAGGCAGAAGAAGAAGTAGAAGAAGATGATGATGATTAATGAGAAGAAAATGAAGAAGAAGAGGAAGAAGTAGAAGGAAAAAGGAAGAAGAAGAGGAAAAAGAGGAAAAGAAAGAAGAAGAAGAAGAAGAAGAATAGGAAGACAAAGAGGAAGAATAAAGAAGAAAGATTAAAGAAGAAAGAAAAAAGAAGAAAGAATGAACAAGGAAGAAGGAAGGTGGAAGGAAGATGGGATAAGGAAGAAGGAAGAAGAATAAAGAATGAAGAAAGTATAAGGAAGAAAGAAGAAGGAAGAAGAAGAAGAAGAATAAGAAGTAGGAGAAGGACGTGGAGAAGGAAGAGGGGAAGGAGAAGTAGAAGGAGAAGGAGAAGGAGAAGGAGATGTATAAGAAGAAGGAGAAGGAGAAGGAAGAGAAGAAAAAGAAGGAGAAGGAGAAAGATGAGGGAAAGGAGAATGAGAAGGAGTAGCAATAGAAGGAGAAGAAGAAAAAAAGGCGAAGAAATAGGAAAAGAAGAAGAAGAGGAAAAAGAAGAAGAAGAAGAACAATAAGAAGAAGAAGAGGAAAAAGAAAAATAAGAAAAGAAGGATAATGAGAAAAAAAGCAAGGAAAACAGAAGAAGAGGAAGAAGAAGAACTAGAAAAAGAAGAAGAAGAAGAAGAAGTAATTAGAGATTAAGGTAATGGGATTAAGCATTATGGATTAGGGAATAGGGATTGAGGAATACGTAATAGGGATTAAGGATTCGGGATTGTGGATTAGTTATTAAAGGATTAATGATCAATAATTAGAGATTAGAGATTAAGGGTAGGTTAACTACTAACGATTATGAATTAGGGGTTTAGAAATAAGGATTATGAATTAATGAATAGGGATAAGGGGTTTATGATTAGAGATTATTGATTAGGGATTTCAGATGTAAGTTTAGGAATTAAAGATTAAGGATTAAGGATTAATGATTAAGCAATTATAATTACGATTAAGGACTAGGAATTAGGGATTTGGGGTTAAGGAGGGGGACTAAGGATTTGGGAATATAGATTATAGATTAGGGAGAGAGGGATTGGATATTTGAGATTAGGTGTTGGGGATTAGGGATTAGGTATTAGGGATTTGTTATTAAGCATTAGGGATTAGAGGTTAGGGTTATGGATTAAGGATTACAGATTAGAGATTAGAGATTATGGATTACCAATTAGGGATTATAGTTTAAGGATTAAAGATTATGGATTAGGAAGTGGGGATTATAAAATAAGTAATAAGGATTAGGGATTAAGGATAAAGGACAAGGGTTATGGATTAGAGATTAGTGATGCTGGGTTAATGATTAGGGATTATGGATTAAAGATTGAGAGATTATTTATTAAAGATTAGGGATTTAAGATTGAGGGTTATGGATTAGGGAATAAGGACTAGGGATTAGGGATTAGAGATCAGTTATTATGATTTGGTATTTTGGATTAGATATTAGAGATTAGGGATTAGGATAAGAATTAAGGATTAGAGAATAGGGATTTAGGATTAGGGACTATTGATTAAGGAGTAGGGATTAGGTATTATGGATTGTAGATTAGGTTTTAGGAATAAGGTATTAGGGATTAAGTTTTAGAGAATAGAAATTAAAAAATAGAGATTAGGAATTAAGGATTAAAGATGGATTAGAGATTAAGAATTAAGATTTAAGAATTAGGAATGAGGGATTAAAATTAGGGCATAGGGATTAGAGATAAGGGAATACAGATTACGAATTAGGGAGGGAGGGATTGAGGATTAGAGATTAGGTCTTAGGGATTATGGATTAAGGATTATGGATTAAGGATTATGGAGGGAGGGATTAAGTATTTGCATAACGGATTAAGGATTATGGATAAGCAACTAGAGATTAGGGTTTAGGGATTAAGGATTACTGATTAAGTAATAGGCTTTAGGGAATAAGTAATAAGGATTAGGGATTATGGATTAAGGATTAGGGATAAGAGAGTAAAGATGATAGGATTAATGATTAGGGATTAAAAATTTATTGTTAAAGATTAAGGATTTAGAGTTAGGGATTATGGATTCAAGAATATGGATTAGGGATTAAGGATTAGAGATTAGTAAATAGGGATTCGAGATTTAAGATTAAGTATTAGAGATTAGAGATTAAGGGATTAAGATTAGGGTTATGGATTAAAGATTAGGGATTATGGATTGAGATTAATGGTTAAGGATTAAAGATTAGAGATTAAGGATTAAAGATTAGGGATTAGGGATTATAGATTATAGATTAGGGAGTAAGGATTGGGAATTAAGTGTTAAGGATTATGGATTAAAGATTAGAGTTTAAAGATTAAACTTTAGAGATTAAGAATTTGGTATTAAGGATGAAGAATGAACTAGGGATTGAGGATTAAAGGTTAGGGATTAGATATTAGGGATTAAAGAGAAGAAAGAAGAAAGAAGAGAGAAGATGAAAGAATAAAGAAGAAGAAGGAAGAAGAAAGAAGAAAGAATGAAGAAGAAGAACAAGAGGAAGAAGAAAAGGAAGAAGAAGAAGAAGAAGAAGAAAAGGAGGAAGAAGATGAAGAATAAAGAAGAAAAAAGAAACAAGAAAGAAGAAAGAGGAAAGAAAGAAGAAGGAAGAAGGAAGAACTAATGTGGAAGGAAGAAGAGAGAAGGATGAAGAAAGAAGAAAGAGGAATGAAGAATGAAGAAAGAAGATTAAGGAGAAGAAGTAGAAGGAGAAGGAGGAGGAGGACAAGGAGAACAAGCAAGAGAAGGAGAGGGAGATGGAGAAGGAGATGGAGAAGGAGTAGGAGAAGAAGGAGAAGAAGGTGGTGGAGAAAGACATGGAGAAGGAGAAGGAGAAGAAGAAGAAGAAGAAGAAAAAGATGATGATGAAGAAGAAAAAGAAATAGAAGAAGAAGAAGTTGGAGAAGAAGAAGATGATGAAGAAGAAGAAGAGAAGGAGAGAGGACAAAGGATTAAGGATTAGGGGTTAAGGATTTGGGTTTAGGGATTAAGGATTAAGGAGAGAGGGATTAGGTATTAGGTGTTAGGGATTAAGGATTAAGTTTTAGAGATTAGAGCTTATGGATTAATAATTAGGGATTAGGGTTAGTAATTAAGGATTATGGATTTGGGAGTTTGGATTATGGAATAAGTAATAGGGATTATGGATTAAGGATTAAGGATTAAAGATTAGTGATGAAGGGATTAATGATTATAGATAAAGGATTGGGGATGAAGTATTAATAGATTAATTACTAAGGGCTGCAGATTAGTGATTTAGGACAATGAATTATTAATTAAGGATTACAGATTAAGGGTCGAAGATTATTAATAAGTTATTTGAGATTCAAGATTAAAGATTAAACAATTATAATTCAGATTGGGGACTAGGGATTTTTGATTTGGCATTGAGGTGGGAGGGATTATGGATTTTGGAATACAGATTATTGGTTAAGAAGGTAGGGTTTGGGGATTTGAGATTAGGTATTAGGGAATAGGGATTAGGAAAGGAGGGATTAAGTATTAGGTATTAATAGTTAGTGATTAATGATTAGGGATTAAAGATTAAGTACTATTGATTAGTAACTGGGGATTAGGGTTTAAGGAATAAGGATTATAGATTAGGGAGTAGGGATTAAGGAATAATTAGGATTAAGGATTAAGGACTAGACACTAGGGATGAAAGAATTAATGATTAAGGATTTGGGATTATGGATTAATGATTAAGGGGTTAATTATTAAAGATTAGGAATTAGGATTAGGGATTATAGATTAAGGAAAATAGATTAGGAATGAGGGATTAGAGATTAGTGATTAGGGATTTGGGATTCAAGATTAGGTATTAAAGATTAGAGATTAAAGGATTACTATTAGGATTAGTGATTAGAGAGTAATAAATTGGGACTAGAGATTAAGGATTAGAGATTAGGGATTAGGTACTATAGATTATAGATTAGAGATTAGGGATTAGGAATTAGGTATTAAGAATTAAGGTTTAGAGATTAGAAATTAAGGATTAAGGATTAAGGATTAGGGATTGGGGATTAAGGTTGAATTATAGATTAAGAATTAAGGATTAGGGATTATTGATTAAGAAAATCAGAGAAGGAAGAAGAAAGAAAGAAGAAGGAAGAAAGAAGAAGAAGGAAGATAGAAGAGGGAAGAAGGATGTAGGAAGAATGAAGAAGGAAGAAGAAGATGAGTATGAAGAGGAAGAGGAAAAAGAGGAAGAAGAAGAAGTGGAAGGAGAAGAGGAAGAATAAAGAAGAAACAAGAAAGAAGATAGAAGGAAGAAATAAGAAGGAAGAAGGAAGAGCAAGGAAGAAGGAAAAAGAAAGAAGAAAGAAGAAATAAGAAATAAGAAGGAAGAAAGAAAAAGGAAAAAAGAAGAAGAAGAAAAAGAAGAAGAAGAAGAAGAAGTTGAAGGAAAAATAGGAGGACATGGTGGAGGTGGAGGAGAAGGAGAAGGAGAAGTAGAGGGAAAAGGAGGAGGAGATGGAGAAAGAGAAGGAGAAGTAGAAGGAGGAGAAGGAGGAGTTGGGAAAGGAGAAGGACAACGAGAAAGACAAGGATACGGAGAAGGAGAAGAAGAAGGAGGAGTAGAAGAAGAAGGAGGAGTAGAAGAAGAAGGTGGAGAAGAAGAAAGTAAGGAAATAGAAGGAGAAGAAGAAGAAGAAGAAGAAGAAAACAAGAAGAAGAAAAGGAAGAAGAAGAAGAAGAAGAAAAAAAAGAAGAAGAAGAAGAGGAAGAATTAAAGGAAGAAGAAGAACAAGAAAAGAAGGAAAATAAGAAGAAGAAGGGGAAGAAGAAGAAGAGGATGAAGAAGAAATAGAAGAAGAAGAAGGAGAAGGAGAAGAAGAAGAAGAAGAACAATAAGAAGAAGAAAAGAAAGATAAGGAACAAGATGATGAAGAAAAAAAAGATGAGGAAGATGAAGAACAAGAAGAAGAAGAAAAAGCAGAAGAAGAAGAAGAGGAGAAAGAAGAAGAAGAAGAAGAAATAGGAGAAGAAAAAGAGATGGATTAAGGATTAGGAATTAGAGATTAGAAATTAAGGATTAAGGATTATTAGGAATTAAGGATTAGAGATTAGTGATTAAGGATTAAGGATTATGGATTGACAGTTAGAGATTAGGGTTTATGGATTAAGAATTATGGATTAAGGAGTAAAGATTATTGAACATGTAATAAGGATTAGAAATTAAGGATTATACATTAAGGATTAGGGATTAGGGATTAATGGCATAATGATTAGGGATTAAAGATTAAAAATTAAGGATTAAGAGATTAATTACTAAAGATTGCAGATTAGGGATTTAGGATTAGAGATTATGGATTAGATAATAAGGATAAGGGATTAAAGATTATTGATTAGGGATTTGGGAGTAGGATTATGGATTAGAGATTATGGATTAAGTATTAGAGGTTAAGGAGTATAGATTTGCGATTGAGGGAGGGATTAATTATTTAGGAATACAGATTACGAATTAGGAAAGGAGTTTTTGGTGATTTGCGATTAGGTATCAAGTATTACGAATTATTGATTAAGGAGGGAAAGATTAGATATTATGCATTAGGGATTAAGGAGTAGGGATTAGGGATTATGGATTTGCAATAAAGGATTAAGATTTAAGGATTAAAGATTATAAATTAGTGAGTAGAAATTATAGAATAAATAATATGCGTTAGGGATTAATAATTAAGGATTAAGAAATATGGTTGAAGGGATTAATTATTAGGGATTAAGGATTAGGGATTATTTATTAAAAATTATAGATTTAAGATTAGAGATTATAGATAAGAGAATAAGGACTAAGGATTAGGGATTAGAGATTAGTTATTAAGGATTTAAGATTTATGGTTAGATATTAGAGCTTAGGGATTAGAGATTGAGGGATTAAGATTAGAAATAGGGATTAGATAATAAGGATTAAGGATTTAGGATTAAGAATTAGATATTAAGGATTAGAGTTTAGGGATTTAGTATTATTGATTATAAATTAGAGATTATGGGTTAGAAATTAATGATTATGATTTAGGAATTTGAGATTAAGGTTTAGAGATTAGAGATTATGGATGGATTAGTGATTTAGGATAAGGATTAGGAATTAAGAATTAAGGATTACAAAAAAGAGAAAAGGAAGAAGGAAGAAGGAAGAAGAAGAAGGAAGAAAGAAGAAGAAAGAAGGAAGAAAAAAGAAGAAGAATAGAAAGAAGAAGATGATGAAGAAGAAAAGGAAGACGAGGAGGAAGAATAATGAAGAAAGAAGAAGGAAGAAAGAAGAAAGAAGAAACAAGAAAGAAGAAGAAAGAAAGAAGAAAAAAGAAGGAAGAAGGAAGGTGGAAGGTGGAAGGAAGAAGAAAGAAGATAAAAGAAAGAAGAAAGAAGAAAGAAGAAGAAGAAGAAGAAGTAGAAGAAGAATATGAAGGAGAAGGGGGAGGACTTGAAGAAGGAGAAGAAGAAGTAGAGGAAGGAGTAGAAGGAGAAAAAGAAGAAGAAGAAAACGTGGAAGAAGAAGAGGAAGAAGAAGTAATAAAAGAAAAAGATGAAGAAGAAGATGAAGAGGTGGAAGAAGAAGAAGAATAAGGAGAGGAATTTGAGAAAGAAGAGGAAGAAGAAGAAGAAGAAGATGAGGAAGAAGAAGAAAAAGAAGAAGAGGAGGAAGAAGAAGATGAAGAAGAAGAGGAAGAACGAAAGGAAAAAGAAGAAGAAGAAGAAGAAGAAGAGGAAGAAGAGATGGATTAGAGATTATGGATTCGGGTTTATGGATTAAGGATTAAGGATTTAGGAGGGAGTGATTATGGATTACGTGTTAGGGATTAAGGATTAGGGATTAGGGTTTAGGGATTAGGGATTAGGGATTATTGATTAGTAATTAAGGATTAGGGATTAGAGATTAAGGATTAAGGATTATAAAGTATGAATTATGGAGTAAGTAATTAGGATTAGGGATTATGAATTTAATTAATGGGATTAATGATTAGGGATTAGAAACTAAAGTTTAAGGGATTAATTACTAAGGATTGTAGATAAGGTATTTAAAATTAGGGATTATGGATTAGGAAATAGGGATTAGAGATGAAGGATTGGAGATTTGTGATTAGGGATTCAGGATGAAGGATTACAAATTAGAGATTAGGGATTAGGGATTAGAGATTATGTGATTATAATTAGGATTAAGGACTAGAGATGAATTACTAAGGATTAAGGAGTAAGGGATTAAAAATTTGGGAATACAGATTACAAATTAGGGGGAGAAGGAATGTGGATTATGGATTCAAGACTAGGCATTTGAGATAGGGATTAGGGAGGGAGAGATTAAGTATTAGGAATTAAGGATTAAGTAAGAGACTAGAGATTTGAAATTATGGATTAGCAATTAACGGTTAAGGTTTAGGGATTAAGCATTATAGATTAGGGAGTAGGTTTAGGGATGAGAAAAATTAATGATTAGAGATTAGAGATTAGGGATTAGGGATTAGTAATTAAGGATTCAGGTTTAGAGATTAAGGATTACAAATAAGGGAGTAAGGATTATGAAATAAGTAATAGGTATTATGGATTAAGGATTAGGGATTAAGTATGAAGGGATTAATAATTAAGGATTAGGTTTTATGGATTAATGTTTATGGATTAGCAATTAAGGATTTGGGTTAAGAGATTAAGGATTATGGACTAGGGAGAAAAGATTAGGGAATAAGTAATAGGGATTAAGGATTAGGGATGAAGTGATTAATGATTAAGGATTAAAGATTAAAAATTAAGGGATTAATTGTTAAAGATTAGTGATTTAGGATTAGGGATTTGGGATTTAGGATTAGTATTAGATATTTGGGATTAAGGATTAGGAATTAGAGATTAAGGGATTAGGCTTAGGATTAGGGATTGGTGATTAATTATTAGTGATGAAAGTTAGAGATTATGGATTAGAAATTAGGGATTACAAATTATGGATTATAGATTAAGGATTTGGGATTAGGAATTAGGTATTAAGTATTAGAGTTTAGAGTTTAGAGATTAGGAAATAAAGATTAGGTATTAAGGATTTAGGGTTACAGATTAAGAATGGATTAAGAATTTAGGATAAAGGATTAAGGATTACAGATTAGGGATTAAGTAAAAGCTAGAATGAAGAAGGAAGAAGAAGGAAAAAAGAAGGAAGAAGGAAGAAGAAGGAAAAAAGAAGAAGGAAGAAGGAAGAAGAAGGAAAAAAGAAGAAGGAAGAAGGAAGAAGAAATAAGGAAGAAGACGAATAGAAAGAAGAAGAAGAAGAAGAAGAAGAAGAGGACAAAGAAGAGGAAGAATAAAGAATAAAGAAGAAAGAAGAAAGAAGAAAGAAGAAAGAAGAAAGAAGAAAGAAGAAAGAAGGATGAAGGAAGAAGGAAGGTGGAAGGATGAAAGAAGAAGGAAGAAGGAAGAACAAAGAAGAAGAATAATGAAGAAAGAAGAAAAAGGAAAGAAGAAAGAAGAAAAAAGAAGAAGAGGAAGAAGAAGAAGACAAAGAAGAAGAAGAAGGAGAAAGAGGAGGACATGGAGAAGGAGGAGAAGGAGAATAAGAAGAAGATGGAGAAGGAAAGGAAGAAGGAGAAGGAGAAGTAAAATGACAAAGAGATGTTTAAGGAGGAGAAGAAGAAGGAGAAGGAGAAGAAGAAGAAGAAGAAGAAGAAGAAGAACAAGAAGAAAAGAAAAAGGAAGAAGAAGAAAATTAAGAAGATGAAATAGAAGAGGAAGAAGGAGAAGAAGAAGAAGAAGAAGAAGTGGAAGAAGAAGAAGAAGAAGTGGAAGTTGAGGAAGAAGAGGAGAAAAAAGAAGAAGATGGTTAGGAAGAAGAAGAAGAGGAGGAAGAAGAAGAAGAAGAAGAAGAAGAAGAGGAAGAAGAAGAAGAGGAAGAGGAAGAAGAGATGGATTAGGGATTAAGGGTTAGGAATTTAGGATTAAGGAGGGAGGGATTATAGAGTAGGTGTTAGAGATTAAAGATTAAGGATTAGAGTTGAGAGATTAGAGATTATGGATTAGTAATTAGGGATTAGGGTTTAGAGATTAAGGATTAGAGATTAGAGAGTTAGGATTAAGGAATAAGTAATTGGGATTATGGATTAATGATTAGAGATAAGGAGATTATTAATTAAGGATTAGGGATTAGAGATTAGTGATCAGGGAATTAGGATTTATCATTGGGGATTAGGAATTAAAAATTAGGGATTTCAGATTAAGAGATTATAATTATTATTAGAGATTAAGGAATAGGGATTAAGGAGGGAGGGATTAAGGATTTAGCAATGTAGATTAAAGATTAGGGAGGGAGGGATTGGGATTCAAGATTAGGTATTAGTGATTAAAGAGGGATAGAGTAAATGTTAGGCATTTTAAAATAAAGATTAAAGACTAGGGATTAGGGATTTGGGATTAAGGATTAAAGATTAGAGATTAGTGATTAGGGATTTGGGATTTAGGGTTAGATATTAGAGATTAGAAATTAGAGATTAGAGATTAAGCAATCAGGATTAGGATTAAAGATTAGGGATTAGAGATTTCGTATTATGGATTACAAATTAAGGATTAGGTATTATAGATTATAAACTAAAAATTAAGGATTAGAAATTAGGTATTGGGATTAAGGTTTAGAGATTAGAGATTAGAGAATAGAGATTAGTGATTAAGGATTTGGAATTAGGGATTAAGGATTAAGGATAAATTAGGGATTAGGGATTATTGATTAAGGAAAAGGGAGAAGGAAGAAGAGGAAGAATGAAGAGAAAAGAATGAAAAAGAAGAGGAAAAAAAGAAGTGGAAGAAGAAGACAAAGAAGCGGAGAAGAAGAAGAATAAGAAAAAGAAGAAGAAGAAGAAGAAGAAAGAAAAAGATGAAGAAGAACAAAGAAAGAGGAAGAAAGAAAGAAGAAAAAGAAAAGAACAAGAAAGAAGAAAGAATATGGAAGAAGGAAGAACGAAGAAAGAAGAAGCAAGAAAGAAAAAAGAAGAAGAAAAAAGGAAAATGGAAGAAGAAGGGAGAAAAAATGAAGAAAGAAGGAAGGAGGAAGGAAAATGAAATAAGAAAGAAGAAATATCCAAGTAAGATGAAGAAAAAGATGGAGAAGGAGAAGGAGGAGGAGATGGAGGAGAAGGAGAAGGAGAAGGAGAAGGAGGGGTAGGAGAAGGTAATGGAGATAGATAACGAGAAGGAGATGGAGGAGCAGGAGAAGAAGAAGGAGAAGAAGAAGAGGAAGAAGAGGAAGAAGTTGAAGAAGAAGAAGAAGATGATGAAGTAATAGAAGGAGAGGAAGAAGAAGAAGAAGTAAAGAGGAGGAAGAAGTAATAGAAGAAGAACAACAAGAAGAACAATAAGAACAAAAAGAAGCACCAGAAGAAGAACTAGAAGTAGTAGAAGAAGAAGTAGTAGATGAAAAAGTAGTTGTACAAGAAGAAGAAGGAAAAGGAGTACAACAAGAAGAAGAAGAAATAAAAGAGAAAGAAGAAGAAGAAGAAGAAGAAGGAGAAGAAGCAGAAGAACAAAAAAGGGAAAGAAGAGGAAGAAAAGGAAGAACAAAAACAAGTAGAGGAAGAATAAGAGGAAGAAGAAGAAGAAGAAGAAAAAGAAGAATAAGAAGAATAAGAAGAAAAGAAGTAGAAGAAGAAGAAGAGGAAAAAGAAGATGAAGAAGAAGAAGTCATAGTAGTAGTAGTAGTACTAATAGTAGTAGTAGAAGAAGAAGAAGAAGAAGATGAACAAGAAGAAGAAGAAGAGGAAGAAGAAGAAGAAAAAGAAGAAAAAGTGGAAGAAGAAGAAGAAGAAGAAGAAGAAGCGAAAGATGAAGAAGAAGAGGAACAAGAAGTAGAGAAAGATGAGAAAGAAGAAGAAGAAGAAGGCATTGACAAAGAAGAGGTAGAAGAGATGGATTAAAGATTAGAGATTAGAGGTTAGGGATTAGAGATTAGGGATTATGGAATGATGGATTGGGGATTAGGTATATGGGAATATGGATTAAGAATTTAGGAGGGTGGGATTCAGGATTAAAGATTGGCGATTAAGGATTAAGGATTTGAGAGTTAGCAATTAGGGATTAAGGATTAGTGAGTTGGGATTAGGGAATAAGTAGTAGAGATTAGAGGTTAGGGATTAAGAATTACTTATTGGAGTTTAAAGACTAAGGATTAAGGGATTAATGATTAAGGATTAGAGATTAGGCATTAAGAATTAATAGAATAATTATTAAGGATTAGGAATTAAAGATTGTGTTTTTAGGGTTAGGGATTAAGGACTAGAGAATAGGGATTAGGGATTAAAGATTAAAGACTAAAGATTAGAGATTAGTTATGCAAGATTGAGGATTAGAGACTAAAGATTAGGGATTATAGATTATGGATTAGAATTAATATTAGAGATTAAGGATTATGGATTAAGGATTAGTCATTAATGGTTAAGGATTGAGATTAGGGATTATGGATTATAGATTAGGAATTAGGGATTAGGTATTTTAGATTACCATTTAAAGATTAGAGATTAAGGATAAGCGTTTAGTGGTTAAGGATTAAGGTTGGATTAGTGATTAAAGAATAAGGATTAGGGATTAAGGATTAGGGGCCAGGGAGATGGAGGAATGAAGAAAGAAAAAAGAAGAAAGAAGAAAGAAAGAAGAAGAAGAGGAGGAGAAAGAAGAAAAGGAAGAAGAAGAAGAAGAAGAAGAAGAGGAAGAGGGAGAAGAAGAGGAATAATAAAGAAGATGGAAGATGGAGGAAGGAAGAAGGAAGAAGGAAGAAAAAAGAAGAAAGAAGAAAGAAAGAAAGAAAGAAGAAGAAGAAGAAGAAGAAGAAGAAAAAGTAGAAGTTAGAGAAGGAGAAGGAGGACAAGGAGAAAGAGTGGGAGAAGGAGAAGGAGAAGGAGAAGGAGACGAGAAGGAGAAGGAGATGGAGAAGGAGAAGTAGAAGGAGAAGGAGAAAGACTAAGAGTAGTAGAAGCAGAGGAAGAAGTAGAAGAAGGAGAAGAAGAAGAAGAAGAAGAAGAAGATGAAGAAAAGGAAGAAGTAAAGCAATAAAATGAACAAGAAGAGAAAGAAGAAGAAGAAGAAGAAGAAGAAAATAAGAGTCAAAAGAGATGGGTTAGGGGTTAAGGATAAAAAGTTAAGGATTAAGTATTAGGGACTAAGGAATGAAGGATTAGAGATAAGGTATCGAAGAATACAGATTAAAGATTTGGGATGGATAGATTATGGATTAGGGATAAAAGATTTGTGATTAAGGATTAGAGATTTGGGAGTTAGCAATTAGGGATTTAGATTTAGGTATTTAGTATTAATAATTTGAGAGTAGGGATTAAGGAATAAGTAATAGGGATTAGAGATTAGAGATTAGGATTTATGGATTAGAAATAAGGGATTAAAAGAAAGGATTATAATTAGGGATTAGAGATTAGGAATTGAGAGTTTGAGGATTAATCATTAAAGATTAGGGATTAAGGATTGGAGATTATGTAATAGGGATTAAGGATTAAGGATTAGAGATTTGTGATTAGGGATGTAGGTTTTAGGTTTAGAGATTAGAGATTAAGGATTAGAGTATATTAGATTAGCATTAGCATTAGAGGTTATGAATTAGGGATTAGGGATTAAAAATTAGGGATTTGTGATTAAGGATTAGTGATTAAGAATTAGGAATTAAGGATTAGGGATTAGATTTTAGGGATTAGAGATTTGGGTTAAAGGTTAGGGATTAAAGATTAAGAAACTGAGATTAGTTATAGATTAAGGATTAGGGATTATGGATTAAGGATTAGGGAGAAAGAAGAAGGAAGGAGAAAGAAGGATGTAAGAAGAAGAAAGAAGAAGAAAAACAAGAAAAAGAAGAGGAAGAAGAAGAAGTTGAAGAAGAGGAAGA
>JAIUJO010000268.1:570000-575000 GCA_023846275.1 Vanilla planifolia
AAAGAAGAAGAAGAAGAAGAAGAAGAAGAGGAAAAAGAAGAAGAAGAAGAAGAAGAAGAACAAGAAGAAGAAGAAGAGGAAGAAAAAGAAAAGAAGACGAAGAAGAAGTAAAAGAATCAGAGAAGAAGAAGTAGTAGTAGTAGAAGAAGAAGAAGAAGAAGAAGAAGAAAGAAAAGAAGAAAAACGAGAAGTAGAAGAAGAACAACAACAACAAGAAGAAAAAACAGAAGATGTAGAAGAATATGAATAAAAAGCATAAGAAGAAGAAGAAGAAGAAGAAAATAGATTATTAATTAGGGAGGGATGGCTTAAAGATTATGTATTATGGATTTATGATTAGGGATTAAAGATGAATTAAGAATTTGGGGTTAAGGATTAGAGATTAGGGATTATTGTTTAAGGTTTTGGAATTATTGATTTGGGATTAGTGATTAGTTTTAGGGTTTATGGATTAGGGATTAGGGCTTAGGGATTAAGGATTAAGGAATAAGGCTTAAAGAATAGAGTCTAGGGATGAAGAATTAGGCATTAAGGATTAAGGGATTAGGGAATATAGATCATGGATTAAGGATTAACGACAAAGGATTAAGAATTAAGGATAAGGGATTATGCATTAGGGATTTGGGATTAAAGATTAGATATCAGAGATTAGCAATTTAGGATACAGGATTTTAGATTAGAGATTTGGGATTAAAGATTATGAGGCCATGTATTTATGATTAATGACTACGGATTAAGGATTAGGTAATAAGGATTAATGATTAAGGATTAGGAATTAGGGAATAGGGATTATGTATTAGGGAATAGGGATTAGAGAGATTACGGATTATAGATTAAAAATTAAGGAATAATGATAAGACATTAAGGTTTAGGTATTAGGCATCATGGATTAGGGATTAGAGTATAAGAAGAAGAAAAAGAAGAAGAGGAAGAAGTAAAAGAAGAAGAAGAAAAAGAAGAAGAGGAAGAAGTAAAAGAAGAAGAAGAAGTGGAAGAAGAAAATGAAGACTAAGAGGAGGAGGAAGAAGAAGGATAAGAGAAAGAAGAAGAAGAAGAAGAAGAAGAAGCTGAAGAAGAAGAAGAAGAAGAGGAAGAAGAAAAAGAAGAGAAGAACAAGGAGGAGGAGGAGGAGGAGGAGGAGGAGAAGAAGAAGAAAAAAAAAGAAGAACAAGAAGAACAAGAAGAACAAGAAGAAGAAGAAAAAGAAAAAGAAGAAGAAGAAGAAGAGAACAAAGGGGAAGAAGAAGAAGAAGAAGATGCAGAAGAGTAAAAAGATTAAGAAGGACAAGAAGGTGAAGAAGAAGTAGTAGTAGTAGTAGAAGAAGAAGAAGATGAAGAGGAAAAAGAAAAAGAGGAGGAAGAAGAAGAGGAAAATGATGAAGAAGAAGAAGAAGAAATAGTAGAAGAGAAGAAGAAATTATGAAGAAGAAGAAGAAGATGAACTAGAAGAAAAAGGGGAGGAGAATGAAGAAAAAGATAGAGAGGAAGAAGAAGATGTAAAAGAAAAAGAAGAAGAAGAAGAAGCAGAAGAAGAAGAAGAAAGAAGAAGAAGAAGAGGAAGAAGAAGAAGAAGAAGAACAAGAAGCAGAGGAAAAGGGGTAGGGGAAGAAGAAGACAAAGAAGAAGTAGAAGATGAAAAAGAGGAAGAAGAAGAAGAAGAAGAGGAAAAGGTAGAAGGCGAAGAAGAAGAAGAATAGGAAGAAGAAGAATAGGAAAAGAAGAGGAAGATGAAGAAGAGGAAGAAGAGCAAGAAGAAGAAGAAGGAGAAGATGAGGTAGAAGAAGAAGAAGAGGAAGAAGAGGAAGAGGAAGAAGAAGCAGAAAAAGGAGAATAAGAAGTAAAAGAGGAAGAGGAAAAGGAAGAAGAAGAAGGAGAATAAGAAGCAAAAGAAGAAAAGGAAGAAGAGATTGATTAGGTATTAGGGCTTAGGGAGGGTGAGATTAGGGATTAGGCATTAGGAAAAAAGGATTAGTGATTAGAGATTTATAATTAAGGATTTGAGATTATGGATTAGTAATTAGCAATTAGAGTTTAGACATGAGGGATTAGGGAGTAGGATAAGGGAATAAGAAATAAGCATAAAGATTAGGGATTAGGGATTACAAATTAAGGATTATGTATTAGCGATTTGGAATGGATTTATGATTAGAGAAGAAGAAGAGGAAGAAGTAGTAGAAGAAGAAAAAGATTATGATGATGAAGAAGAAAAAGAAGAAGAATGAGAATGAGAATAAGAATAAGAATAAGAAGAAAAAAATTAAGTCAAAGTGGATGAAGAAGAAGAAGAAGAAAATGAAGAGAAAGAACTTGAAGAAGAAGATCGACTAGAAGAAGAAAAATAAGAAGTAGAAGAGGAAAAACTAAATGGAAAAAGTCGTAGAAGAAAAAGAGGAAGAAGAAGAAGAAGAAGAAGAGAAAGAATTGGAAGAAGAAGAGGTAGAAGGAGAAGTGGAAGAAGAAGAAAAAGATTTGGATTAAGAAGAAGAAGAAGAAAAAGAAGAAAAACCAGAAGAAGTCGAAGAAGCAGAAGTGGAAGAGGAAGAAGAAGAAGAAGAAGCAAAAGAAGAACAAGAACAAGAAGAAAAGGAAGAAAAAGAAGAAGAAGAGGAAGAAGTTTTAGAAGAAGAAGAAGAAGAAGAGGAAGAAGAAGAAGAGGAAGAAGAGGAAGAAGAAGAAGAAGAGGAAGAAAAAAAAGAAGTAGAGGCGAAAGAAGAAGAGGAGGAGAAAGAAGAAGAAGAAGAAGTAGTAAAAGAAGTAAAAGAAGAAAAAGAAGAAGAAGTTGAAAAAGGAAGAAGAAGAAGAAGTGTAAGAAGAAGGAGGAGAAGAAGGTGAAGAAGTAGAAGAGGAAGAAGAAGAAGGAAAAGAAGAAGAAGAGGAAGAGGAAGATGAAGAGGAAAAAGAAGAAGAAGAAGAAGAAGAAGAAGAAGAAAAAGAAGAAGTTGTAGATCAAGAAAAGAAGAAGAAGAACAAAAAGAGAAGAAGAAAAACAAGAAATAGAAGAAGAAGAAGAAGAAGAAGAAGAAGGAGAAGAAGTGCAACAAATAGAAGAAGAAGAAGAAGAAGAAGAAGAAGAAGAAGAAGGAGAAAAAGAAGAAAATGAAGATGAAAAAGAAATAAAATAGGCAGAAAAAGAAGAAGGAGAAGAAGTAGTAAGGGAAGAAGAAGAAGAATAAGAATAAATATAACAAGAAGAAGAAAAAAAAGGAAAAAGAAGAAGAGGGAGAAGTAAAAAAGAAGAAGAGGTAGAAGAAGAGCAACAAAAGAAGGAGAAAAAGACATTGAAGAGAGGGAAGAAGAAGAAGAGGAAGGAGGAGAAGAAGAAAATGGAGAAGAAAAAGAAGAAGAAGAATAAGAAGAAGAAGTGGAAGAAGAAGAAGAAAAAGAAGAAGGATGAGGAGAATAAGAAGAAAAAGAAGAAAAGGAAGAAGAAGAAGAACAACAAAAAGAAGTAGAGGAAGTTGAGGAAAAAGAGGAACAAGAAGAAGAAGAGAAAGAAGAGATTGATTAGGATTTTGTGATTAGGGGTAAGGGATTAAGGATTAAGGAGTCAGGAGGGAGGGATTAGGGATTAAGTGTGACACATTAAGGATTAAAGTTTTGGAAATAAGGACTAGGCATTATGGATTAGCAATTATTGGTAAAGGTTTAGGATTAAGGATTAGGGATTTGGGAGTAAGGATTAAGGAGTAAGAAGCAGAAGAAGAAGAACCAAAGGTTGATGAGGAAGAAGAGTTACGAGAAGGAGAAGAAGATGAGGAGGAAGATGAAGAAGAGGAGGAAGAAGAAGAAGAAGAGGAAGAAGGAAAGGAAGAAAAAGTAGAAGAAGTCGACGAAGAAGAGGAAGAAGAAGAAGTGAAAGAACAGGAAGCAGAAGAGAAAGAAGAAGGAGTGGAAGAAGAAAGAGAAGAAGAGGAAGAAGAAGAAGAAGAAGAAGAAGAAGACGACGACGAAGAAGAAGAAGAGGAGGAAGAAGAAGAAGAGGAAGATGAAGATGATGATGATGAAGAAGAAGAAGTAGAAGAAGAAGGGGAGGAAGTGAAAGAAGAAGAAGTAGAAGTGGAAGAAGAAGAAGAAGAATAATAAGAAGAAGAAGAAGAGGAAGAAGAGGAAAAAGAAGCAGAAGAAGAGGAAGAAGAAGAAGAAGATGAAGAAGAAGAAGAAGTAGAGTAGTAATAGAAGAAGAAGAACAAGAAGGATAAGAAGAGGAAGCAGAGGAAGAAGAAGAAGAAAAAGATGGAGAACAATAAGAATAAGAAGAAGGAGAAGAAGGTGAGGAGGTAAAAGAAGAAGAAGGTGATGGTGAAGAAGAAGAAGAGGCGAAAGAAGAAGGAGAAGAAGATAAAGAAGAAGAAGAAGAAGAAGATGATGAAGAAGAAGAAGAAGAAAAAGAAAAAAAAGAAGAAGAAAAGAGGAAGACGAGGGAAAAGAGGAGGAAGAAGAAGAAATGGAAGAACATCAAGAAGAAGAACATGAAGATGGAAAAGAATAATTAGTAGAAGAAATAGAAAGGGAAGAAGAAGAAAAAGTAGAAAGAGAAGAAGAAGAAGAAGAAGAAGAAGAAGAAGAAGAACAGGAAAAAGAAGTAAAAGATGTAGAAGAAGAGGAAAAAGTAAAACTAGAAGAAAAAGAAGCAGAAGATGATGAAGAAAAAGAAAAAGAAGAGAAGAAGAAGAAGAAGAAGAAGAGGAAGAAGAACAAGAGAAAGATGAGGAAGAAGAGCAAGAGGAAGAAGTAGAAGAACAAGAGTAAGAAGTTGAAGAAGAAGAAAAAGAAGAAGAAGAGACAGATGAAGAAGAGGAAGAATAATCAAAATAAGAATAAGAAGAAGAAGAAGAGTAAGAATAAGAATAAGAATAAGAAGAAGAAGAAGACGAGGAGGAGGAAGAAGAAGAAGAAGAAGAAGACGAACAAGAAGGAGGCAGAGAAGGTGACAAAGAACAAGAAGAAGAAGAAGAAGAAGAAAAAGAAGAAGGAGAAGAGTAAGTAGAAGAAGAAGGAGA
>JAIUJO010000268.1:580000-582500 GCA_023846275.1 Vanilla planifolia
GAAGATGGAGAAGAAGAAGAAGATGGAGAAGAAGAAGGAGAATACGAAGAGGAAGAAGTAGAAGAAGTAGAAGAGGAGGAAGAAGAATAAGAAGATGAAGAAGAAGAGGAAACCAAAGAAGAAGGCGAAGAAGAAGAGGAAGGAGTAGTAACAGTAGAAGAAGAAGAAGAAGAAGAAAAAGAAGAAGAAAAAGTAGAAGAGGAAGAGGAAGAAGAAGAAGAAGAAGAAGAAGGACAAGAAGTAGTAGTAGAAGAAGAAGTAGAAGAACAAGTGGAAGAAGTAGAGGAAGAAGTAGAATAAGAAGTAGAAGAAGAAGTAGTAGTAGAAAATTCGAAGAACAAGAAGAAGAAGAAGGAGAAGAATTTCAAGAAGAAGAAGATAATGAAGAAGTAAAAGTAGTAGTAGACGAAGAAGGAGATGAAGAACAAGAAGAAGAAGAAGAATAATAAGAAGTAGAAGAAGAAGAAGAAGTAGATGAAGAAGGAAAAGAAGAAGATGAAGAACAAGCTGCCAAAAAAGGAGGACATGACAGAGAAGAAGAAGGGGAAGATGAAGTGGGAAAAAGTTAGAAGAAGAAGAAGAGAGGGAGGAAAAAGAAGAAGAATAGGAAGAAGTAAAAGAAAGGAAGAAGAAGAAGAAGTAGTAGTAGAAGAAGAAGAAGAAGTGGAAGAAGAAGAAGTAGACGCAAGAAGAGGAAGAGGAAGAAGTGGAAGAAGAAGAAGAGGAACAAGAGGAACAAGAGGTGCAATAAGAAGAAGTAGAAAAAGAAAAAGAATAAGATGGAAAAGAGGAAAAAGAAGAGGAAGAAGAACAAGAAGAAGAAGTAAAAGACAAAGAACAATGTCAAGAAGAAGAAGAACAAAAACAAGATGAACAAAAAGAAAAAGAAGAAGAGGAAGAAGAAAAAGAAGGGGAAGTAGAAGAAAAGCAAGTAGAAGAAGAACAGGTAGAAGAAGAAGAAGAACAGGAAGAAGAAGACGAAGAAGAAAGAGATGAAGTAGTAGAAGATGAAGAAGTAGTAGTTGTAACAGAAGACGAAGAAGTAGAAGTAGAAGTAGAAGAACAAGAAGACGGACGGGAAGATGAAGAAGAAGAAAAGGAAGACGAAGAAGAAGAAGAGGAGGAGGAAGAAGAAGAAGAAAAAAAAGGAGAAGATGAAGAAGAAGAAGAAGAAGAAGAAGAAGAAGGTGAAGGAGAAGAAGGTGAAGTAGAAGTTGAAGAAGGAGAAGTAGATGAAGTAGAGGAAGATGTAGAAGAAGTAGAAGTAGTAGAAGAAGAAGAAAAAGAAAAGAAGAAGAGAAGAAGAGGAAGAAGGAGAAGAACAAGAACAAGAAGTAGAAGAAGAAGAAGAAGATGAAGGCGATGACGTTGAAGAAGAAGAAGAAGAAGAAGGCTAAGTAGAAAAACAAGAAGGAGAAGAAGAAGAAGAAGAAGAAGAAGAAGAAGAAGAAGAGGAATAGTACAAGAAGAAGATGAAGAAGTTCAAGAAGAGGAAAAACAAGAAGAAAAAGAAAAAGAAGGCGAGGTGGAAGAAGAAGAACAGGAAGAAGAAGTAGAAGTAGATGTTGAAGTAGAAGAAGAAGAAGATGAAGAAGTTGAAGAAGAAGAAGAAGTGAAAGATGATGAAGAAGAAGAAGAATAAGAAGACGAAAAGAAAGAAGAAGAAGAAGAATAAGAAGCTGAAGAAGATGAAGAAAAAGAAGAAGGAGAAACAAAAGAAGAAGATTGAGAAGAAGAAGAAGAAGAAGAAGAAGAAAATGAAGAAGAATTAGAAGAAGAAGAAGAAGTTGAAGATGGTCGAGAAGAATAATTAAAAGAAGAAGAAGAAGAAGGACAAGAAGAATAAGAAAAACATGAAGAAGAAGAAGAAAAGTAAGAAGCAGTAGTAGCAATAGAAGTAGAAGAAGAAGATGAGGAAGAAGTAGTAATAGTAGAAGAAGAAGCAGAACAACAAGAAGAAGAAGATGAAGCAGAAGAAGGGGAAGCAAAAGAAGAAGAAGAAGAAAAAGAAGAAGATGACGATGAAGAAGAAGATTATGGTGAAGAAGAAGAAGAGGAAGAAGAAGAACAAGATGAAGAAGAAGAAGAAGACAGGGAGGAGGAGGAGGAGAAAGTAGAAGAAGAATAAGTAGAAGAAGAAGAAGTTGTTGTAATTGAAGTAGAATAATAAGAAGAAGAAGAGGAAGAAGAAAAAGAAGAAGTGGAGGAAGAAGATAAAGAAAAAGATGAAAAGAAGGAAAAGAAGAACAAAAAGATGAAGATGGAGAAGAAGAGGATGTCGGTGAAGAAGAAGAAGGATAATAAGAAGAGGATGAAGTAGAAGAAGTAGAAGAGGAGGAAAAAGTAGAAGAAGATGGGGATGAAGAGGAAGAAGAAAAAGAAGAAGAAGAAGAAGAAGTAGTTGAAGAAGAAGAAGAAGAGCAAGAAAAAGAATAAGAAGTGGAAGAGGAAGAGCAAGAAGAAGAAGAAGAAGAAGAAGAATAAAAATAATAATATTAAG